>JAFFST010051855.1:267640-286139 GCA_022414735.1 Noturus placidus | reverse complement strand
TCCAATTGTACACTTGGTTTCGCCCAGACTCAACGCAAGTTCGGTGATGTATTTTAGCAGCTCGGTCGGTGATGTATTTTAGCAGCTTCCCCATGCTGTGGGAGCTTCTATCACTCAGAAACCACGTGATGTCAAACAGTAACTGTAATCCTAAACCTATGTTCTACATATACAAAAATCCAGTATCAAATCTTGGAAGTTTGGCTGCGTGGGAAGGGGGTTTAGCGCTTGGACTCCCCCCTCCAATGTCCAAGCGCTTGGACCCCCCCAAAGTCCATAACATGGTTAAGCCCTTGACCTGAGATACATACAAATACCTCACCTTACCTTCACGTACACTTAAGTGAAGTTGTGTCACCATTGTGTCAAATTAATTGTCGAATGGATACAAATCCGCAGTGCTGGTTGTGGGCCTTGTTTTTTGTTTTGTTTTTGTTTTTTAACTTGGGGGAGGGGGTGGGTGTAATACAGAGGTTCTCAACTTTTTTGCAGCAAAGTTGAGTAGCTTGGCCTGTTTCATGATCATTCTTTAGCTAATACAACTATTCAAATAAATTGTAGAACTTTCCATCAAGAGAACACCTTAGGTCCAAGTTGAACTTATTTATAGGCCTATTTGTTTTTTGAGTGATTGACATTTGGATTGAAACCAGTCAATTGAAGTGACCAGTCGAACAGGCTAATAACAAGAACCAAAAACTCCATTGTCCATACCACGTATCTTACACAGGGTGGTGGGGTGCCTGGAGCCTATCAAAGGGAACTGGGGAACAAGACAGGGGACACCCTGGACAACGTGCCAGCCCATAGTAGGCAACACACTATAGAGAGTTTAGAGAAACCCCCTAATCACAGGTAGAACATGCAAGCACCACGCCCACTGAGCAGAGGTGAGAGTCGAGATACCATGCCCCTCAGTAAGAAAATCTTTACAAAAAAAGAAATTAAAAATATATATTTTTTACTTATTCCTTGGCTGGGCTTCATGGACTCTTTCATGACTAAAAAAAAAACTACATTTACACATATAGCATTTAAAAAATACCGTTATCTAGAGTGAGTTACAGTATAGTAGTCTCCATCAAACACACAACCCGATTCTAGTACAAACAAGTCATGGTCCGTCTAAGAATACTATTGAGCTAACTGATCTAATGAACCACTGATCTAATAAACTGCCAGGTTTGAAGTTGTAGATGAATAAAAACCTGCAATTTTTCATTTACTGGTACAGCATCAAATGAATTGTTAGTCTACAGTACTGAATGAAAATATTTAGTAGTGTGGTGTTAAATCCTACAGCATTACATCTTTTTTTTTTACTACATTAAGCTACATAACAAGGGCACTACATTAACTATGGTATTCCAGCATTGACCCCAGCAGTGCTGCATGAATTTTTACAATGTTCAAGAAAGCTCTAATGCTGCTTCTACAGCGTTGAGTAAACATTTACATTGTATTGCAGTTCTGAGTAAACGTCTAACATATTGCATTAACATTTAGTGTTGAGTTCCTACAGTGATTACTCTTTAAACAATTAAATGGTCATCCTCAGTTTTATATAAAATATTTTGTATTAAGTGTTAATTTATGTTCAATATGCTTTAGACATAAGCACAATATTGAAGATTGTGTTTTACATATGCATCTTATAATTTATGTTTTTTCACAAGTTCATCCAAAAATATGACATAATTAATATCTACAGTAGTTAAAAAGGCATGATATGCTATGCGCTGCTATGCTACTTTCTTGTAAAAGCTTGTGAAAAACAAATATTGCTTTGTGAAGTACAACAAAAAACACAGACATGAAAGGTTTATGCATTACACTTTAATGCACAGTTTGGAAATATATTACAGCAGAACTGTCTTTGAAACAAGCATGAGCAGACCAGTGTGTTTCTCTTTGTGCTCAGCTTTCTCAAAAACTTTTATTTTTATTTTTGCAGCCCTCATACCTGTTTGTTACACATAACCCCATATGTGTAATGCATTATTATATTTGTGCAATTACATACTGCTTACTTCATTGTGATCCATGTAATTTACAGCTATGTAATGTCCACCTGAAATGTTTAGCTGCACTAAAGGTATGCATTCAGTATACATGCACACAAGTATAGGGCAACACCAGTACCTTTTCCACTTGAACTGATAATCACAGTATTCTACACACTACATCTAATAAGTTAAAGGAAAACACAAACAAATAACACCCATTTTCCATAAACCTGAATATATTCATAATTAATGAATATCATATAGATATGAGGTTCAGAATCAACAGGAATCACTCAGAACATGAGAATTAATAAGGATTTTAATATAATGCATTTGTGAAAGAGACTATAATAAATGCAACAAGTGAAGTCAAGCTTTGAAAAATGGAAATGGGAAATGCTGTGAATTACCTGCATATTAATGTTTTAAACTCTGTCTGTATTAACTACTAGTAAATAATATTTTACACACTTATACAACGACATGCTATAAAACAGAAAAGGGGAGCAAAAGTACAGTTAAGATGGTGCATATCCAGCAGTACAGGACATCTTTTATTTTGTTTTTTGTGCAAGCACACCTGTTTCAGATGATCACCTAATTATCAAGACCCTGATTAACACTCCCACATTGCCAGAAGCGCTAAAGTCTATTCTTACTAGAATACTATAAATATCCCAAATAGTAGAGCACATGGTCTCTGAAAATAATCTCTAGCCATCATTTTTCAATGTATTCCAACAACGCTCTGCTAGCATATGTCAGTTTTAACTCTGAGAAACAGCTGAGCACAGTGAGAGTTTATGAATATAAAATTAAAATGAATATGTAATGAAAGAATTCACTCTCCCTGTGTCCACTGTCAAATTGTGAATCTCTTTTCTAGCAGCTATTTGTTGTCCTATCAGATATATGTATACTGCACCAAATGGCATGTTCTTTTAGTGTTTCTCAGAGGATGTTACTTCCTGGAGAGAAATTCAATCACACATTAGAAAAGAAATATCACAGAAGATTAGAATAAGCCAAAACTCATTTTCAGAGCTGTGGTCCTCCTGTACTTTTCCTAGGTTAGGTGCATGGAGCTGGAGTGTCCTCATAGTGGACGAAGAAGGGGAATTGGGGGGTGAGTACAATGTGTAAAGGCACTGAGCTAAAAAAGTGCTCATTAAGGCTCATTAAGGCGGGATAAAGGTTAAAGCTGAAGAAGTGGTTAAATACTCTGTTCCTGTGCAAGCAAAGTCTTCGGGACTGGACACATCACAGGTGAGACCAAACATCCCTGCAAACTAATAATACACATAACCTTCAGTTAGGATTGGAGAAACAGTATTCAATTTTAAATAACTGGTATTGTGTAAAAGGGAAAAAACACAGTTAAAGTTAGAAAACATTTTTTTCCTGTATATTTGTTTTGTTTTTTGGAAATGTTTAAGTCTATATTATTTTTAAATTGCCTTAAATTTTTATTTAGTTTCAGTTAATTCCTTTTATTAAAACTAAACTGAAATACAACACTATCTTAGTTTTAACAACTAAAAAGTCTATACATTTAACATTATTTAAATTAGTATTACTGATAATAATTGCTTTAGGTTTTAATCTAATTTAAGCTTTTCATATACTAAAATAAAAATTAATGACTGAAGTTCCTGATTGCTTTTGGCAAGTTTTGCAATGTTTGTTAAATATGTATGGGAGGAAAAAAGCTTATTTCATCCATTTTTTTTAATATAAAGTCATTGGCCCTTATTCATCAATACTGCATGTGGTCATAAATAAATAAATTCCACTGATCGTTTTCAGTTTTCTAATTGATTTCAGCCCTTGACAGCTTTATAAAATAACAGCACACTTTTATGTCTATATAATCTAATCCTACGCGATGTCATTACGTAAAAACAAAGAACTGCTGTGTTAAACTGTTAATACTTGATTTTAGTGTATTTCATGTTTTCATCTTGTGCCCATCATTATTTAAATGAAATAGAACTTTATATCATTGATAAGTATAGCTTGTCAAATGCTTTCTTTTTTTTTTTGGCTCACTGGCATAACACCTGCATATATTAGGGCGTGTTTAATATAAATGAGATTTATATGAAGGCAAACTGGGACCATATGCATATGATATGTAAATAAGGGACATATGGAAGGGCGCTTGTGACCACACAGCTGAGGCTGATTTATCAGTTGCTCTCAAATCACAGCTCGTTTAGCTGGTCTTTCAGATGCAAATTAATTTGTGCATCATTCCATCTCATTGAGTCTGCATTCATTTCCAAACAACTTTGAATAATAAGGGCCATTATACTTACTCAGATCAGTGAGCGTTAGATCCACTATTTGAGGAGAGATCAGGTGCTCTCCTTTTCCACACCCCCTCTTCAACTGGAGAACCATAGGAGTCACTGCTGCTCTTCCTCGGTCCATGCCCACTATCCACATCCTACACAGAATATACACATATATAAATGCAGTCAGTCCTTAGACAGATGTGTACTAACATACCCTTTCTTTTCTGTCATGGAACATCACTCATCTCTCTCATGGAGCGATTATACCTCAGTAGTTAAATCATAAACACATGTGCACACATCACAAAAAATAAATATGAGCGCACCAAAAGGCATATACACCTCTAGTACGCTGGGGATATAATCAAATATCAATGCATTATTCTGAATGAACAGATAATATGTTGTAAATGAATACAGATGCAGACACAAATACAAGGTGCTATATAAAAATAGGAGGCATACTTCATGTGATTTGGGCACAAGTATGAAGGGAGCGAGTATGAAGCTTGTGGGACAAAAATAACGCTTAAAAATAACTTGCAGTGAACAAGCTGACTTTTCTACCCATTTCTAATGGGATCATTAAAACAAACAAACAAACAAACAAATTAATAAACCCTTCCAGTTTAGGCCACACCCAATTCAGATTTAATTCCAAATACAGACACACATATGGATATTTGAAGCAATTAACAAATACCAATACAGATAACGGCATTGGGTTATACCCCTAAAATATACAGTAAATGTAAAATGAGTAGATAAGCATTATGGAGAAGGAGCAGGCATATTGTGTTCTTGGAAATTATAGATAACTAAATAGAGAATGTGTTAGCTGTGAAATTATTTCTGACACTGATTTTACTCTCTCTCTCTCTCTCTCTCTCTCTCTCTCTCTCTCTCATGCACACACGCGCATACACGCACACACCCCTCAGGCAGAAGGCTTGTGATAGGAGACACTGGTACTGTGACACACATATTGTATGACAGTAGAGAGAAACAAACACACAAGATCATCTGTCAATAAACACAATAGCACGCACACTCTCCCATCATCAAACAAAAGCTTTTCTTAGAGATGTGTTGTGATGCCACCAAAAAATGGCACATTGTGCAGGTTGAAAGAAAAGAAGAGTGCTTTCATGCATAGCTGAGCACACTCACTGATGACCTCAGTCACAGAAGTTCAGGAGAAGGACGCAAGTCAATCCAGCAAGTGATTACACACATTGCATATACATCAAAGTAACAAAAATTTGCTAAAAGTGCACTGAGTTGCTTTTATCAAATTTACTGTGGTGGCTAATTGTGCATACTGAGTATTATGTTTTAACATGTGAAAGAATAAGTACACCCGGTAGAAACTGTTGGCTTTTTTTGACATATTTGGAAAAGAAAGCATTTGATCATCTTTGAAACAGTGCCAATTAATAAAGTTCAACAAAATCAGAAGGAAAATTTGCTTTAACAATCATTTATTCAACAGAATATGTGTGTGAAATGTGAAATTGACTAGAACATTCCATAACCCTCCATTTCTGCTCCATGTGTGTGAGATGTGAAATTGACTAGAACATTCCATAACCCTCCATTTCTGCTTTTTGAGAGATTCCTTTAGGATTAGGATAATTATCCTTTTGAAAAGGTCCATTCTTGTTTTAATTTCAACTTTTGGACATATGACCTCACATTATCTTCAAGCACTCTTTGAAATGATGCAGAATTCATAGCTGAATCATTGAATCTAAGCTCTCCAGTCCCTGAAGCAACAAAGCAACCCCAAACCATAACATTTCCACCACCGTGCTTCATAGTTGGTATGAGGTGCTTCTCCTGAAGAGCTGTGTTTGGTCCGCTCCAAATATGTCTTCTGTTACTATGGACAAACAACTCTATCTTTGATTCATCTGTCCAGAGCGCATTACTCAAAAAAGTCTGGTCTTTGCCTATATGCTCATTGGCAAACTGTAGTCTTGCAAAGGCTTTTTCCTGGCACTCCTCCCATGCAGGTCAAATTTGTGCAATCTCTTTCTGATTGTAGAGGCATGCACTTTGACGCCAACAGCTGCAAGACCTACTATCAGATCCTGTAATTAAATTTTGGGGTTCTTCATAGGACTTCTTTTTGAATCAGACGATAATTTAATAATCAGATAATTTGGAGATCTTTTTATATCCACAACTTTTTTTCCTGAATGTTTTACAGAACTCTAGAATTTGGCATGATGACACCACACACCTCAATTACATAGGGAACACCAGACATATGATGAGACTGGTCTAAATAAGTAAGGTTCCACCTGCACTCCCTAAGCAGGTTCTAATAACTGGCACCTGATTCTAATTTTATGGATTTGAAGGCGTGATCAATTAAGGGATGTACCTTCTTTTTCCATGTGACTGTGTCATTTGATAGAGTGCATCACCTTTATTAATAGGCACTGCTTCAATTTCCATGGGGTGTATTTATTTTTTCACTAAATATTTTACTAATTGCCTAAAACTAATCAAAAAAATTATTATCTAAAACCAGAAGTTTTTCAACCTCCTTGATGTCTGCATAAAAAAATAAGACCCGAACAAAAAACATACTCACCATGAAAGTGGGTAATTCAACAAACTCATCTGTCTCTCTGATTGTACAGCGTTTAGTCATCGCCAAAGGCACTTTGTGGCCACACAGCCTAACAGTATTATCGGCAAGAGACTGAGTTCTCTTGACTGCAGAATTGACAGCCTGGGCAAAGGGTGATGGTGTGGATGAGTGGTATGGCTTTGGTGCTGCAAAACTCTGAAGCTTTTCCAGAGTCAGGCCAGCAGTCGGTAAACTCATTTGGCGTGGCAAAACCGAATGCGCTGATCCAGTGAATACTTCAGGCCCTCTCAGGGAGGAAGCTGGACTATATCTCTCCATCTTTTCCTGCTTAACTGGAGATGTTGGTTGAGAAATGTGCTGCTCCTCTCTTGTCTTTGTCTCCTCCTCCCACTGGATGGGTGGTGGAGGAGGGGGAAAGGTCTCCTCCAAAAGCCCATGGAAACTACCTAGAGGCTCTTTCTCCTCACTCAAACTCCTACTGCGCACCACCGCTGAGCTGACGTAACCTCCAGGTGTTTTTTTGTGCTGTGGTAAGCGGAAAGAAGCTGGTTTGGGCCTGGTTGCAGGTGGAACTTTCTTCTCCTTGGCCTGCGGGATATAAGAGGAGTCTAAAGGAGATTTAGAAGTTGGGGAAATGGATGGAGAGAGATCACTGACACTGTCAGGCCTACACTCAAACCTGGTGGGAGATGCTGATGTTTCTGTTGGTGTAGCTTTTTGACTTAAAGACTCCACATACACTTCCTGAACTCCAGGCACACTGGAAGACTCAAGCGTCAGCTCGACTTCAAAGTAGCGTAGCTTGTCCAAGGACTTTGGAGGCACAATGGTGTAGGTGGTCATGCCTACTTTGGGGATGTATTTGCGAGTGAGTTCATTTGATGGCTTAGGCTTAGGCTCGGATGCAACAAGGTACTGTAAGTTTCCATGTTTAGTTGCTGAGGAAATCTGTGTGGACTTTTGATTTTCAGGACTGGAAGTCTGTGTGGATTTTCGGCTTTTAGGGAAGTAAGTGGATGTGGATGTCTGCATATCAAAGCCTTGAGTAGAGGTTGGCTGAATTTCTTGTGTTGGGAACTCTTCTGTCAATGTGGCCATGTCCCTTTTTGGGCTCCCTAAGTTTAAAGACGTACAGATGATTGACTCCGGGGTCGGTGTAGCCTCAGTAGAGCTGTATATCTCTGTTTGAATTTCAGTGTGTGTCTGACTTGCACTGGTTGCAGAAAAGGAAGTGTTTGATGTTGTTTGTACTGCAGTTGCTACATAGCTAGGCTTAGGGGGAGCCTGTGGCTCTGCTCGCCGGGTCTGTACAACTTTGTGCACAGAAACCTGATCTGCATCCACTGGTGAAGTGCTCTCTTCCTTCACTGCTGTAGAACATTCAGCAGTTAAATATGCCATTTCAGTCCTCTCGTCAACACCGGCTGTATAAGAGGAGAAAAATAAAGAAAGTTGAGCTGTCAGACAACAAAAATTCCACTTCATACACACATAACTTTAATCAAGTTGCTCTCAAAAATGTGATTATCATCATGTATATGCTATTACTAATCTTACTATGTGTTTGTATGTGAGGGTAAAAAAAGTGTAAAAAAAAATAATAATAAAAAAAGGACAAAGTGAAAAAATATTATGGAAACGCATCACACCAGTGTTTGTTGACTGTAATCGAGCATCGGAATCAGCCTCTGGCTGATTTCTTTTCACCTCAGAGTCTGCAGCTAGTCTGTCAGGACATAAATCATGCAAAGGTTTAGAAATCCAAACGTCAACCCAATCATATTTTTTGTTTTTAATAAAGCCTTATTTTCTTCTCATCAAAACTGTCGTACTTGCCATCTGTGGTCAGATTAGATGACACTTCTTGTGGGCTCTCCCTAGGTGGAGCTACACTTTCCATCTTCGAATCCTGAGTCGGATCCAGAGAATCCAGAGAGACATCGACAGAGAGGTTGATGCTGCTGTCATTCTCCAGAACCTCTGGCAGAGGACTCAAGCTCTCAGGACTGGAGTTTACAGGGACAACAGGGGCGTCCAGGACCATAGAAGACTCCTGATTTTCTTGGATCTCCTCAGGAGTTGTTGGCAACCCTGCAACAATGCATTAAATATTATTATTACATAATAAAACTAAGACACGTTTAAATCCAAATGTTGGATACCTGGGTTAAGATAATTGCAGCATTATATAAATAAAAGCTGATGACACCCTTCCAATTACATTACATTTATTCATTTAGCAGACACTTTTATCCAAAGCGATTTACAAATGATAGCACACTCACACACCAATGGTAGCAGAGCTGCATGCAAGGTGCTAGCTTGCCATCAGGGGCAACTTAGGGTTCAGTGTCTTGCCCAAGGACACTTCGGCATGGGATCACCCGGCCGGGATTCGAACCACCAACCCTACGATTAGTGGATTAGTGGACAACCCGCTCTACCGACTGAGCCACAGCCGCCTACTATTGAACTCCCTCAAGACAACTACCTCCGGCAAGAACCCACGCTCTTTTATAATCTGCACTATCCAACATAACAAGTAGTCGTCAAGTCCTCAGACACTCTGCACACAGAGCATGTGATATCTTTTGTACACTTAGTTGGCCACAAGCTTCAAAACCTTGCACTGTAGGTTTCAATCCGATTAGTTCTTCATACTTTTGTGTATTTGAACTTCTGTACAGCAGGTTGTGATGAGAAAACAAACATTAGATCACTTGCACAATGAGCTCTTTGAGCAAGGTGTAGACACAGCCTTGCGTATTTAAAAGTTATTAGATTTTTGTTTGAGTAAACATGGCGAGTAAACATGGGTGGGTGTCTAATGTCTCCTCCAGTGAAAGTACTGCTACTTGTAAAGTAGTACTCCTCTTGGCCTTTTATATTTTTTTGAGCTTTGGCTCCTCTTTAGGTTTCTTCATTATGCTTCCAGGCACTTGATCTGATCATTAAAAGTGTATGAAAAGCTGCTTTCACTTGAAACTGAGACAAGGGCTGCCTTTACGTATTGGTTATAATGTGTTCATTAACTTTGGATCTTTGTTTCAAATAATGCCTGGCTGATTCCCTATCTGTGGCCTGCATGGGTTAATAAAGAGATACGTATTCTGCTCCTCAACGGTGTCCAGGAGCAGCTTACATAATGGGCTGATGGGAGTAGAATTAGTCTGAGAATGGAGCAGCAGCCAGCCCAGAGTGCTGCTGTGCCACACAGTTCTTCACAGTGAGTGGATCGCTCTTAATTAAGACATCTCACTTCCATGCGCCAGCCGCTGCATTCAGCACTTCAAGGGCTGTCGCTGGGGACTGGAGTGCAGAAGCAGTATTCAAAGAGAGAGCTTCTCTCTGCAGAGCGCTCTGTGATCTCTCTCTCAATCTTTCTGGAGTTGTGGAGTGCCATGGAAATAGATAGCAGTAATCAAAAACTGGGCTTTACTTTCATTTTTACCTTTCTTTCTAACTCTCTAATTGACTTTTTTCTTTTTCTTTTTCATTTCCATGCTCTTGCGTTTTTTTCTATCATTCCACTAACTATATATCTTAATCTCCTTTTTTGTCTATCTTTCTTTTTTCACTCTGTCCCCCTCTGTTTTTCATAACCTTTCTCCATGCCTCCCTCTCCTCCTCTGTGAAGCTGATTGTTGTTGTCAGCAGGAAAATGAGACAGCGCTGGAGACACAAGCACTCCGAGACGATTCCAAACTTTGCCAACACTTTATTATTGAGCCTTCAAAACTTACTGCTGAAATACTGTAAGACATATGAAATTCTAATATACTGGCAAAAGGATATTAAAAATGCAGCATACAAACAAAAAAGTTCAAATTGAAAGGTAAAACCTTGTATTGCAGAACAAATGTTTAGCAATAGCATTTCAAAAGACATTTTTTTGTGGTTATGAATGACAAGCTGAGTCTGTCTGTAGATTCACATCCTTGGTTAGAGTGCAATTACTCACTGACAGCTAGGCTGTTCACCTTGGTAGTCACGTTTTACTGAAAGACTTGCGATCACATCTAAGCATAACAATGCATTTTTACAAGAGCTTTTTGGCACTGGGGCCCTGGGTATACAAGATATTTTGAAAAGTAAAATATTCATGGTTACACTGAGAGCTCTTGTTATGCCACCTCTTTAGATGACACACAGTTGTGTTTCCTAGAAAAACAAACATAGTGGCTTATTAAAAGTCGGGAGAGCACCGAGTGCAGATTTTCTCATACGCAAGTCATACTATTGTGGTACATCTGGATATATTGATGAGCACCCAAGTATGTGTCATTGCATTATAAACACATTTAACTGTATTACTAAAACACTAAATGTATTAGTAGTCAGCTTGTGTAAGCTCATAGTACATTTACATTTATTCATTTAGCAAAACATGACCCTGGCCAGCCAACACCAACAAAGACAACAGTCTAATGTGTTAAACATATAGAGTTAAACAAGCATAATGAGACCTGTAAAAAAATAAATAAATAATAATAATAATAATAATAATAATAATAATAATAATAATAATAATAATTTGTTGTTGTTGTTGTGGCAACACCTTGAACTGTTTTTCAGGTGCAACCGTTTATAACTGAGACAGAAACTCAAGTTACTATGCAGTTATATTTACAATTTCACTTAGACAAACATCAGTTTTGGAGGACTGAATGATTTTTATTTGAACCCATAGAAAGGTGGTTTCTGTTGTGGAGTTTTTGGGCTAGATTAAAAAAAAAAACCTTTCTAAACATAATGTGATTGAAAGCTTATTTATTTGAGATAGTTGTTTGACTGAAGTAATCTGGATAATCTGTACGTCCAGGAACACCAGAAAAGCAGGATCATGCTTTAGGGCTGCTTTTCTTCATCTAGAACCGGGGCATTTATCAAGGGGATCATGGAGGACCGTAGAGGGGGATCATGAATAGCTACAAATACCAGTTCATTTTAGTGCAAAACATCTGCTAGTAAGCTGAAGATGCAAAGGAATTCAACCTTTCAGCATGACAATGACCCAAAACATACACCCAAACCAAAGTTTTTGAATGACCTAGCTAGATCCCAGACCTGAATCCAAACAAAAATGTGTACGGTGACCTGAAGTGGGCTGTGCACAGGAGATGCCCTTATAATTTGATGGATCTTGAATGTTGTTGCAAGAAATAGTGGGAAAATATTGCCACGTCAAGATAGGCCACGCTGATAGACTCTTACTCAAAAAAACTGAGTGGTGTAAAGTAATCAAAAGGTGCTGCTTCAACAAAGTATTAGTTTAGGGGTGTGCACACTTAGACAACTAGGTTATTGTTATTTTTTATTTTTCCTGTTTCCCCTTAGACTGATGCAGAGGATGAGAGATGGATAATAACTGTAAATGTGATGGCTATAGTCTTTGTTGCAGCTGATATTTGTACACATACAATGACCCCCCCCCCCTTTCCAGATAACAGTAAATAAGCACCAGGTTAAAAGATTGCTAAAAGAGTGATAAAGACTGGGCTAATTGTGCAAGTAAAAACACAGAATAATTTATAAACTATACACGTAATGAAAGAAAACTATCCACACAAAAAACAAATATTGAGACAAAGATACTTTCTGGGGAAAAAAATACAGACACTGACATGAACCTATAATTACAATCAAATTAAATGGAAAAGGGAGAGGAAGCCACCACATGAGGTTGAGGAGCAACAGAAAGCAAAGAGAAGAAAAAAAAAGACCCTGTGTGTCTGTTATTCGCCCCCTTCTGGACAGTCTGAAAAGTCAAGCACTATAATTGCTTTTAAAGCAAGAGAGGAAGCAGCACAGTCATGAAAAAAATACATCTTTCTCTCATTACATACAAAATTATCAATCTAATAATAAATGATTAGTTGTAAAAACAGACACAGGCTGTCTTTTAGAGTGTAAAATAACACAAACATAAACCCATAATACATAATGTACTATTATTAAGTAATATATTAAATCTTGCCATGTGTAACAAGATTCAGCAGGAGAGCTGAGAGAGTTGCCACTAAACACCATGAAATATTACTGTTAGTCCATAAAATATATTAAATTACAAACTACAAACATAGATTTCATAGATTAAATAATTGTACAGATTTCATAGTTAATACATTAAAGCCTGTGGCCAAGAGCAATAATTAAAATTTAATTGTGCAGCAATTTGATTATGTAACTGTTGGAGAAATTTTAAGAACTTTTATGTTTGCAGACATGCTCCACATGACTACATACAGTATATAACTGAAATCTGTTGAATCTATTGACTGAGATTATACAGCTTTTGATTAACAGCGCTGTTGAATTTTTGATTATGATTGGTCAGAGAGTGTTCATTTCTATAACAGCACAGCTCAGACAGCAGTTTCTATTCATGTGTTCATTCAAATCCTTCATTAGTCTACAGCAACAACTAATTCACAGAGACTCCACATAAACAGATTAAAACGTGCGAAATTGTTGATATGGTGATGCTTTCTGTGAGTAAATGTGTATTTAACAATTTTAATAATAAACTGTAACTAAACGGATAAAATTCTTTAATAAATAAATAAATGTTAGCATTGACAAATGCCTGTAGTAGCAAGGGTACAAAACACCTTTGGAAGTGTTATTGTTGTTACTGTTTTTTATTTACTCCTTACTTAGCTTAAATATTTTAAATCAACTCAAATGTCACAGGTCTAAAGAGATTCATACAGTAAAGATGTCAACAGAAAAGGTGTCATTAAAACCGTATGTCTATTGATTCTTTAGCTAGCTTTGTGGATAGAAATGACAAATTATTTTCTTTTGTCTTGCTTAAACATTCCATTTTTCTCCTCACACCATTCTACAACTAATAAAAGAAAAGAGTTAAGGATACTGTGTGAAAAGAATGGTACTGCTGTTCAAAATGTCAGCTGTGCTAAGAGCTTGATTTGAAGTGACCTTCTTTTCTAGTGGCAGGGGCAGTCTGTTCTTCCCGGCCACTCACTACAGCACTATGGTTCAATTGAGCTTTTTTAACTAACATCACCAATTCTACTGCAGCCACTGAATGGGGACCTGACTGAAATGATCACCTCACCAAAGCCATTCAAGCCATTTCTGTGCCAGAGTGTTACTGGAGAAATGCCATGGCCCATGTAGTACTCTTTGTAATTCTTCAGCTTGTGCCAGTTGCTGTACAGCCACAGGATGTCCCAAAAGTCTCCATACTTAGGGGAAATTAACACTTTTTTTTTTAGAAAAATGTCTTCCAATTTTTTATTTTATTATTTTTTTTTTTTTCAGATAGCTTTTAAGAAAGCTTTTGACAAAAGAAGAACATATTGAATTCATTCTCATGGCTGGATTGGGAAGCTGTCACAAGGCTGTGATGTGCTTGACATGTTTCCTGTTAAAGTCCATCACACAAACTTATTAACAAATTCAAAAAGACTGTAAGTCTTCAACTGAGGTGTGGACCTCCACGAACAACCACTGACAAATGCATAGCCGACAGGGTGCTGTCAAACATAGTCCCCTATTTTTGAAGATTTTGGGACACCGCTGTAGTGTAAAAGCTATTCTACTACAGCTGTATTCCAGTCCCACAGCTTTATAGTGATGGAATAAAGTGAATTCTAACACTTTATTGAAAAGCAGAAACAGAGCAGGTGAGTTTTTAAAACACATCAATATAGAAAAGAGAAATATCAGTAAGTCTGAAAGAGCTGTACTTTCCCAAGAATGTACACAAAATTGAGCCTTAATAAACCTGCACTGTCAACAATCTCATTCCCTGCTATATGTCTCGCTGTGTTTACATGCAGGGCAAAATACAGCTGTTTATCTCTGTCCAAGTCAGAACCTCTAAACTGCTTACCGAATAGTTAGCTACCAAAAACTGATTAAATGACAAACGTAAGATTAACTATATAACAATAAAATGAATACATTTGAAAAGATTATCAATATTTCCATTTTGACTGAAAGGATGTTTACAGCACTGCTACAAATCACCAACCAGGGTAGTGCAACAGCTGAAGAAACATGACTTGTGATAGACTATCCTAAGCCTTTACGTCTTTAATAAATGTCTAAGTGTTTACTAGCTGCCCGAGGCTATAGACTGACCTGTTACAGTTGTATCCTGTGTTTTTTCACCGTGGGTCACTGAAAGGCTGCTGGGGGAGGCAGGGGGTGGTGGGGCCTTCCGCTTACTCCTCTTTAGAGATGACTCGGTAGAGAAACTTCGACTCAGAGATGCTTTGACCTTCACAATCCAGAGAGGTTAGACCACAAACTAAACTGTTTTACTCACCATAAAAGATGAAATTATTTGAATTGTCTGATCATTTTATCTAAGTATTTATTTAAATGAAATTAATTCAGTTCTGTGTGTAGTATATAAACATGTGACAATAAGTAAGTTCTGAAAATGATAAACGTAAACCTGAAGACCATAGCACACACACTAATAGCATTATTATTAAATAATAGCTCAGGATTTGCTCTAAAGTTAAATGTAAATATAAAGAGAAGTGTAACATAATTACTGTGTACCTGGTTGCCATCAGGATGACTGCTTGTTTGAGAGTTGCTGTGTTGATGTTTGAGGTCAGTGGGCTTCATGTCTGGGGGTAGAGGGGCCCGTCTCTTCTTCGGTGTGTCAGACGGCATAGTGTTCGACTCGTACGTTGAGGAATGCATGCTGAGAGAACTCATGCTCATAGGTCTTGATTTCCTGTTGATTGGAGATGCTGGTGCACTTACAGTTGAAGCCTTTAAAAAGAGACAAAATAGCAAAAATTGCCCTGACTTTCACAACCTTACAGATAATCCCAGTCCAACACTGCTGAATGGCAGGAACTCTTGAGACCAGGATCTAGCCAGCAGAGGTCTGAATTTGGGTACAAGGACAAGCATGACCACTAACCAATGGAAAAGCTCAGGGCTTGTCCATGCAAAGTTTAAAGGGCACCAAAAACAAACATTTACTCCATCAGCTATGACCTGCCTGTGCAATGGCAAACAAATTATCTTTGTAAGTGATTTTTTTTTTTTTTTTGAAAAGCTGCTTTCTCTTTCAGTAGATTCCTAAACATTCAGAAACAATAATGTTTTAAACCATTTAACTGATAACCGATTTACCACCTTCTGATGTGAAACCATTTTAAATCAGCACCCACCTGATCAGGTTTCTTCTTACTTCCTCTTCTGAACATGCCAAACAGTCCTTTATTTTCTTTTTCTTTCTGAAGTTTGTCCTTGCCAGGTTGAATAACATCTGTTAGGCAAAGTTTTTAATAATTGGATTAGAAATATAAGTATAGCATAAAAACGACTGCATAATACCTCATTTGTTCATTGTTATCAAAATATTTGCAAATCACTACATTTTAGTGCATATTGAATGATAAGTGTTTCTGTGCATGATCTGATCCCTTGTGAGATTCACATATTGCAATCAATGCAAATAATTTTAAGCAAAAGCAGTTAATCCATCCCACATCAAGGCTTTAATGATATGTTTTAATATACAGTAAGACATGCTGCATATGCAGCAATATAAAAGGAATATAGAAGATTATATTGTATGTATATTATGCAGCTATAAATTATATTACATTACAGCTGATAGTGACTGTTACCTGAATGAGTTGGTGATGAAGGGAAGTCTGTAGGACTGAGAACTGTTCAGAGATTACAGAAAGATGAGTTAATAAAATGGCAGTGACAGGGAGCTACTTTAGAGGACATAACTTTGAGGAAGTGAATACACTTCTGTGCAGCCAGAGCCAGCTGGATTTCTAATAAGCGTTTTTTTTATTATTTGTTATTGTCATTACCCCGTGTGTCCCTGGCGTAGAGCTCCCTGAGGCCAAGGTCATTGAGAGAGTTATTCAGGTCCAAATGCTCCTGTGAGTGCATGTTCTGCAGAAGGACGGTGCTCTGCACATCAAATTCACATTTCTCACAGATAGAGGGCAGAAGCTCCTGCAGAGCAAGCTTAGGGTTCACTCGCAAAATTGTCTTCTGGGTCCTTTTATAGTTTATTACTAGACGCACAGTAGCCTGAGGGAGATAGATGTGATCAAATAAAAAAGAGAGATAAAAAAGAGAGGGAGAAATAGAGCCTATGGGTGTTTTCATTAAATGAGATGAGACACGGCATAAATCAAAAAGGCTAAACTTGCCATTAGGAATGAACTCAAGCCTTGACAAGTTTCTAGAATTGGTTTGCAAATGTTAAATTATACATTGTAAGAGACCTAATTAAAGATCAGAGCTTTACCTCTGGCATTTGTGGTCCAGTCTTCAGGTTCTTGTCCTCTACACCTTTGGGTTTGAGCAGAACCTTCTCAGCCTCCAGAGCTCCAATAAGAGCATTTGGCTTGAATTTAATGTGGTTCTTATTGGTGGAGACTAGCTCAATGGTGTGTCCTGATGGGTTGAGATGGTACTTTGCACACAGCATTACGAGTAGGTCAATCATCGGCTTACTATAAACACATACAGATCAGACTTTTATACCAACATACACTTAGACACTTCACAAGATAAATCTTTGCTCTAAATACATCATCTCCACTGGATGGCGCTGTTGTGGAGGCAAATTTTCAGAAGTCTGGGTGTTCAAAATATGATGTGACACTGCCATTTCTTACATTATCATCTCAATAAATAATAAGCATCAGTATTGGAATACATTATTTAAAATTCTGTGCAAAACAATGACCAACACCATGAAACTCAGACATAAAACAGTCTATCGCAAGTAAAGCTGTGGACAAAAGACTAGAAACTGAATACAGCTATGGACAAACTAGCTAATATTCTGTGGCTAGGCTTAGTCCACCCTTCGCTAACAATGATACTGGCTGGTATCACACTGTATGCCTGAGTCAAAATTTAAAATAAAATATATAGTTTGGGTGGTGATGTGGACAATACGACCACTATAATCTACAACATATATTGTTGTAGTCGGCGGCTGTGGCTCAGTCGGTAGAGCGGGTTGTCCACTAATCCACTAACCGTGGGGTTGGTGGTTCGAATCCTGGCCCGGGTGATCCCATGCCGAAGTGTCCTTGGGCAAGACACTGAACCCTAAGTTGCCCCCGATGGCAAGCTAGCACCTTGCATGCAGCTCTGCTACCATTGGTGTGTGAGTGTGTCTCATTTGTAAGTCGCTTTGGATAAAAGCGTCTGCTAAATGAATATATATATATACAGGCACAACATAACAAAATAAAGGCAATGTGCATCTGAGACTAAAACAAGAACCTTGTGTGTTCTCTAAAGTGTTGCGCACATACACTACTGTGTATTCATTTGCATGAATAATGTCATACCAGTAGAAATAACCAAATGCTATAAAGCCTTTGGGTTTTAACCAAAATACTGTCCTGTTTATCTCAGGTGAAGCTTCAGAAATACTGTATTCTTGAACACCTTAAACTCCCAGACTTTTATTTCTCAAACTCATTCCTACCAGTTTCACTGTAGTTATTAAATAATACATACAAGTTACTGCATAATATGCTTTAAAATACTATACATGTTAAATGTATATATATATATATATATATATATATATATATATATATATATGT
>JAFFST010051855.1:223377-251446 GCA_022414735.1 Noturus placidus | reverse complement strand
GCCTTATAGTGCGGAAAATACGGTAGTGTACATTACTGTATAAATTGATACAAATTCTAGAGAAGCCACTTCTGTTTCTGAGATTGTGTAAAATCTAAAGCAGGTAGCTGATGTAAGCAGATGCTTAATTTTGATCGGAACAGTACAGTAGTAGACCTAAGGAGGCTCAAGAAACTTGGTCTGCTTTTTTTTACTTTATGTACTCAGTAATCCTCTGCTGCTCTTTAAATACATATTGCACCCAACCACATTCCAGTATTGTATACTATTTGTTCTATTTGTAATCATTGAAATTACTGTCTAGTCACGTCTCTTAAAGAAGGTTTGTGTTTTCTTTTCTGTTGTATCTGTGCCTTAGTGAGTTTACAGAGCCTCACCACAAGCATTGGTCAATAGTATAATTGTCTTTGGCATTTGTCTGTGCATGTGACAAATAAAATTACTTTGACATCCTCTCAACCTAATATAGTCCTGCCCATCTCAAAACAGTGTATAACGTAGTCCTGCCCATCTCAAACCTGTATACAATGTAGTCCTGCCCATCTCAAAACCGTATACAATAGTCCTGCCCATCTCAAAACCGTATACAATGTAGTCCTGCCCATCTCAAAACAGTATACAATGTAGTACTGCCCATCTCAAAACCGTATACAATGTAGTCCTGCCCATCTCAAAACCGTATACAATGTAGTCCTGCCCATCTCAAAACTGTATACAATGTAGTCCTGCCCATCTCAAAACTGTATACAATGTAGTCCTGCCCATCTCAAAACCGTATACAATGTAGTCCTGCCCATCTCAAAACAGTATACAATGTAGTTCTGCCCATCTCAAAATTCAGAAATCCCAACTGAACAAGAAGCTAGTACTGTTCTACCTTTGCAGTAGGTGGTAAAGTCACCGCAGAAGCTATAGCTAACAGTAAGAAGCTAATTCATTTAAATATATATTATATATGTTGACAGTACATTTATCAACAAAAGTATCTAAAATACTATCTAAATACATTTCTCAGCAATAATTATTCTGAAAATAGGTTACAATACCATAGTCGCTGATGTCTAATTGGCTGAAGACAAGCAAATGTACATAGACACATGCTCAAACACAGGTTCACATAGAGAAGCTCCAAAGTACAAAGTTTTTTACAAATCATCACCGTCTTCATTGCAAACAAGCATTAAATAATAATGAAGTGCACTATTCTTTAGGATAATATGAAATTCTCATCCCAGAACAACAACCCCCACCACTCATCAACACCTATCACTATTAATAAATGTTAATCAACTATCATAAAGCAGAGATTATTGTTCTCATGTGAGTCAAAGAGACGCTATGGACTGATGAAAATTGATCTAGACTTTGGACGCTGAATGTTTACTTTGAAAAATACCTCTGAAAGACATAGAAGCTTCCCGGTAGCATTTGGTATAGGAGTTCAGTTTGTTTGGTGAAAGAGCTCTGTTTACCCCTCTGGCTCTAATATTCAGACAGGCATATAAGTGCAGTACACATGTGACAGAGAACCTCACACAAAGCCCTATTTGCACAAAGTGGCACTGTGCTTTTTCAACACCTGACATGTTCCAGCCTGACCTGCTAGAGGCCTCCTCCTGCTCCAACCAGCTAACACCAGGATTTGATCACTGCATACTTACTCATCAAAGGCACACCTAATTTCACAGCAATCCTAACTGAAAATTGGCATTAATACCCTACTGAAAAAAAACATGCCACTGTGAGAAATAATTTTCTCACACTTTTACAAAAAGTAGATTCATCTATATTTTAGATAGATGTGAAGAGCACTTGTACATCTGATACTGTACAATCAGGTTGCTGACATTTTCCTCAGCCTAGGAGTGTCTGAATACTTAATGGAATTAACAGACTGCACAAGTGCCAACTCAGCATGTCGCTCAGTGCCACAGGAACATATGGGAACAGATGTTCAGTGGGCATTTGGCCTGCTTTGTTTGAGGAACACCTGGTGCTGGGAGAAGTATGCAGCACAGCTGCAGATGGTTTGCATGCCCTTAAAAGAACGGCTCAAGAGCCCAAACAGCAGGCAGAAAGCCGCTAAGAGCATGCGGCGATCAGATGACGATAAACTCCTCAAACAAGTACTGATTCTAAATATTTAGGACACATATGATTCTATTCTTGCAACAAGCTCAGCAGTCATGAACTAAAACAAATCAGACAATTGCTTTATTAGAACCAAAAAGTAAATAAAGTCTGAATTGAAATTGCACTTGAATAGGAGTTTACAAAAATAGAACAATAACCATGCAGGGTGAAAACATTTCACACGTTGACTCATAAATAATATAAATGAGCTGTGAAATACTACCCTATTAGTTTGGGAAAGGGGGGCAGGTTCAATCTCAGGTCAGATATTATAGAGTTATGCTATATAAGGTTGTGTGATATTTACATAACAAATAACATGTGATGAAGCAGAAATTCACTCTCATAGATCAGAATGAATGAACACTCAGTTCCAGGCCTCAGTGTAGAACATGGCAATCAAGAAGACTAGATAATAAACTACATTTAAGACTGACAGCAGCTCGGTTCTGTGCAGAATGCAGTGTAGAATACACACCCTTGACTATTTAACTCAGTTCTATCTCTTGTGCTAAGGTTTCTACATTTAGAGCTACGGTAGCTTCTGCTAATCACCCATGAATGGTGGGAATAATACATGGAAGATTATCATGTTTCCACTAGGCCCTAAAATCACTGATAATGGTTTCATTCATCAGGAAGGGAAAAAAGCTTACAATTACATTTATCAGGTTAAATTGCTTCCTCTATTCATCAACTGAAGCATGCACCCAGTAAGACTGATCTGATTTTAGCCACTAGCCATGCATAACCAGGCAACCTGCCCATTTTTAGCAGCATTAATAAAAGTGGTTGAGGACTAAGGGAGGCTAAGGAGTGAATACCTTGTGGCTGATTAATGTTTTTATTACTTACTCAGCAAAGATGGTTTTTCAAATCTTATGTAGATACACAGTACTTTAAATGAGTGGAATTCAAGACCAATATTGCCTTAGCACAAGGTATCTATAGTCAGATATTGAAACAGGTAGAGATAAAAGGTGTATGGATTCCATACATTCCAGTTCTTGCTATTTATGCTGATATGTACTGAAGCTTTCAGAAATAAATACCGTTACGTCATGCCATTGTAGAAAGTCATTATAAAGAGAACAATTCAAATAACAGGTATACACAGCATTTCAAAAAATATATGTCTAGATGGTCAATAAAGAAGGCATCTGAGTTCGTAACTAGCTTGTAACTTAGCCAAGGTCATGACCAAAAACTGGTGCAATACTCTGGGCTAAAGGCTGTAAAACAGCTGGCTGTTGCAGTGCTTCTGTAAATTGTGTAACCCACTGAGGAAAGGTGGGTTTATATTCTTAGCTTTGAACAATGAACCAAAATGGTCCGGTACCTACTCAACTACACCCAGAATATTTTAGGAACAGTTCAACACTACAAAGCAGTCCACTGGGAATTAACATATTCTATTCAATATAAACCAAATGAAATAAAATAACTTGTTAAACTTCTTTGAGGTTGTGATATATTCAATTCTGCATGACTTAATGAAAATAATTTGTATACTAATTTAACTGACAAGCAGTGCACTTTTAACTGAGTAAAATAGACAGTGTCAAAAATGCTGCCTAACACACTATAAGCAGAACAAACCAAACCTGGTAAAAGAAACCATTTGTTCTTTTCACATTTTCCCCATTCATTTCACTCTTACCTGCTGATCCACTGGATTAAATTCCCGTTTACAAAACTGTCATAGTCCACAAATCCTGATAGAAGTTCACACAGACTCAACTTCAAACTGCCTGTACACACCGAACTACCTTAACGCCACGCCTTTGATTATGACATCAGAAAACTTGGCTTCGCATACCTCTCTCACTCCAGCTAGCTGTCATAGAGAACTCCTCCAGTGCTGAAGAGCCGTGCGCATGTGTGTGAGTGTGTGTGTAAGATTAGATGATAATGCTAGTGCAGCCTCACACAATTGTAAGAGGACTAGTAATCAGCTTTGACTTTGTGGAAGGCGGATAAATGACTGTGGTGCGGCCCTCCACGCATTAATACACTTATCTCTTATACTGTGTCTAAAACTATGAGGCAAGACTTGCACTAATTCAATCAGGCTTTATCTTTATCAGTTTTACCCAAGCACGGACATGTGCATTCTTGTAGCTGACATTTACGCAATACCCCTCCCCACCTCAAATACAGTTGATCAGCCAAGACATGTTATAAGTCTGAAGTGTGCTTTTTTTAGTTTGCACTAAAGCTACAAGGCTGCTGTTGTTAACAGAAAAGGGAAGTTTATTGCTACCAATTTACAATTTAGCACTATGCTTAAACTGTACTGCATTCACTTCTAACCATATTGAATTGTTCTCAGTCTCAAATAATAGCTCAAATAAGCTAGATGGAGATATACACTCCATCTAGCACTTTAACAGTTCTCTGTCAAAATTATTCTTTTCCCTTTCTGGGGTGGGCTAAAATCTACATGAAAGGAAGAACTGGAAAAGCTTTCTGTCTGCATTTATAAGAAACTTATTAATAATGTATCAGTAAAGCTTAAATGGCTACACAATAGAAAAAAACTTAGTATCAATAATTTATATTAAATGACACTGTACGTGTATTTTGCATTATCTGGGATTGTTCCGATGTTCTGATGATATCAGCAAGTTTGGGGTCCAACTGGTGTACCCATGCTTTGTGAATATGTCTTCTCTAATCAAATCTGCAACATGCAAACTAGAAACTTGCATCAAGCCAGAGTACTCTAGCCACAATCAAGACTTGTAAAGTGATACCCATACTTAGTTTGCAATTTTATGAAATATTATATAAATATCAAGCTTGACCATCGCACACCCACACAAAAGGAACATGTAATAAAGCTAAAGTATGAATTTTATCTAACTGAACCTAAAAGCTGCAGTGTTCACGGCATTGCAACAGCTTGATGTATGCACTCACATTCCTGTACAGGCATGTTGGGCCCCAGTGGTGTAATTAAATCATGTGGCAAAAAGCTGAATTTACCAAGCCTGTGCTTTTATAATGCAAAGTTAACCTAATAGACCTGTTATTTAAAAAAAAAGCTTGATGTCTAAAACAATAGCTTATCAACACATCAACATATCAACAACTGCTGATTAGATTACATTCACTCAGTATTGATGTCTGATTGAGTGATTATCATTCAGACAAGACAAGATTGCTAACATTCAATGTAGTCAGTCACTGTCCTCTGAATACAGATACAGCTGCTGCCTCACCCTTTCTTTCATGTATAATCTCATCTGCATACTCTAATGCATGATGTGTGCCTTCTAATAGCTGCTGCTGTAATTATAAATAATCCTTTACATATCCCAGGACACTTGTTCACAATATGATATTAAACATTCTTTCCACACACTTCATACCGTTTGTCAATTTTTTTTCTACAACTGTATACTGAAATGATTTATAATCCTGCTATCTGGTATCACCCAGATTCTCACTTTCATTTGGTTCACTCAAAGTGTTTTCTTCCTCATGCTGTCTCAGAGTTTTTATTTGCCACTGTTACCTCTGGCTTGCTCGTTAAGGATCTAAATCTACATATGGGTTACTGTAAAGCTGTTCTTGACAGTGTCTTTGACAATGTGTTAAAAAGCACTTTACAAATCAAGTTTAATTGAATTAATCAGGTTTATTGAAATTTTCAGGTTTATCAAATATCTGAAGAATCGGTATTTGCATAAAATACTTTCAAACTTTCATACTTTTTTGTATGAGTATTACACAAAGTATCACATGTTTCTCAAAATAAAAGTGCTGATTAGTAGGATCACAAATCCATAATTCTGACTTCAATACCAATACCAAGTACAGTACCACAATAACCACGGGCCCATTATAATTATAGTCTATAAGCATAATAAAATGTCAACGTAGTGTCAGCCTATTTAAATAAATTGTACTGATTGCTGAATTTTTTGGTAGTACTAATTGTGATCTAGGATCTAGTACACTCATTTACCTTCAGTAACCATTCTGTAGTCAAGTTGTGGCAGATCTGAAGCCTATCCCAGGAACCCTGGCTGCAGGAGAACAAGTCCATCACTGGACACACACAAAGAAATTTAGAGTTGCCAATTGACCTGCCAGCATGAGTTGGAAAGAAAAGAGAGTAGCCAGAGGAACCGCAGAGGGACAAAGACAACCTCCTGTGCCAGCATGACACCATGATCCAGATCTAGTACACATACTTACGGTTATTTGGCTAAAATGGTGCTAATTAGCACTTCATAACCTTTTGGTTTTATGTTCAGAATGGCATTTCCATTAATATCACAAATCAAACCTGTACAGTAGATCTGTTTTAAGCATGGTCAGTGAAGCATGGTCATTTGTGATGCGACCAGTTAAGCATGGTCACATCACAAATGCAGTGAAGTGCATTTGTGATGTGTTCAAGATGACAAGATGATGCTGGGACATCTCAGGAAAGAGCGCTGAGCTGAACTAAGCCGAGCCAAGCCAGCTGTAGCTCTTTAAACCTGCAGACAGATGGGCTGCTGACACACTGATCACGAAAGCAATCAGGCAGATAGAAACTGTGAGAGAGTATAAACAGCCAGCCGCATCATTTTCAGTCTCACTCAGTTGCTGTTACCATTCATTATATTTTATATTGAACTTGTTGCACTGAAATAAAACTGAAAGCATACAGAGTTTGTCCAAATGAGCTAATGTCTGAGCTAGTCAGCAACGCCTACTCTGCTTATTCCATATACTGCAAACAAGGAAATCAGCAATGGAAAGTTACACCCATATCAGTATACTGTAGCTTTCGTCAAATGCACAGTCAATTTTGGGATTTACTTTATATATAGCTACAGTCAGAGGACATTTTACACTGTACTACAGCCAAATTCCCTTGTCTCTCTCATAGTTTAATAGAGAACTATCTTCCATGTATGATTTTTTGCTTTGTTAGATTGTAATATGGATCTTGTTTTTTTTACATATTACTTTTTTTATGGGAGCTCTGTTGACATATAGGTAAATATAGGTGTAATTCTGAGTGTGAATTTACTACAATACGAACAATACAAGAACAGGACAAATGCTACTGTAATAATCAATTAACAAAAAAGGGAGAGCCCAATTTTTTTTTACCCTCTTAACACTCTTATCCTCTAAAAGTAGATTATACTCACATGTTCAAACATGACCCATAATCTCAGTGGAGTTTACACAAAAAATAACTCAAGCTATTTAGTGTTCATCACAGAGCTGGCTATTTGGACTTCTTAATCATTGTTTGCAGTGTGGAAAGTTTTATTCAGTAGGCTACATAGAGTGTGGCAAAGCATAAAGGCAGGAAGAGGTGACCTTGAGATCACAGCGGTGGCTCTCTTATGGAGTGCAAGTAGTCCCCTTGCCCCAGTCTGCAGAACAATGTTGATCTTGCCAGTTTTCCTGTCTCCTTTTGAAAAGAGGGGCAATGTTAAAAACACACTGTGTAGACAGGATCTGTCAGCATAGCAGCCTGCAATGTGTGATGACCATCCATGAAAGCATTATAATTGTTGGGATTATAAAACATGGCCGCGTGTTAAAACAAATGCAATTCTCACTGCTTTTAAATAAAGTCAAAAACGTCTCATATACTATGGCAGGCTTCAGTGATTTGAGTGTAAAATTGTTGCGTTTTGAAGCCTCTAGAAGTATTGTTATAAGGCAGGATATTTGACAGGAGGTAAGGCAGCAGAGGAATGTGTAACAAAGACAGAGAAAGAGAGAGATTCCCAATGGAATGACAAAGCCCAGAGCCAGGGCCACAGCTGGTAATATTGTAAGAGGGGTCACTAACAGTAAACAGAGGCTTCTTAAGGGAAGGTCTGGGAAGAACATTACTCCGATGACACTGTGTGTTGGGGGGATGGACAGAGAAAGAGCGAGAGAGAGACAGAGTCATTTTGTATGTGAAATCACTATGTTTTCTGTGCATCCCCCTTATTTGAACCAAAACAAAATGTTTTTTCCCACACTGCACCCCTCGGCTGCCCCCAAAACCCCACTAGCAATTTCTCACTCGTTCAAAGAGAAAGATAACCATCTCAGAGAGATTACAAAATGCACACACACTTCTAACCATCCTTATAACAGCTCTGTGATATAAATCAGTCCATTCCACCCAGTTAATAATGCGACAAAAATTAGGGCAATAAGAGCAGAGATCAAAAGTTTCTAACAATTTTGAAAGCAATACACTACATTTTAATGCTAAATCTGAAGGTTCAAATAGAGTTCAGTGAAAAAGTGAGTTGTGTTAAATAGAGAAATCACCATCCATGATCCCAGTTTAGTTCTATTAGGATTCAGAGTCGGAGGACATTATACTCTGATTCTGAAATTGATCGGCTGTGGCTCAGTCGGTAGAGCGGGTTGTCCACTAATCCACTAACCGTGGGGTTGGCGGTTCGAATCCCGGCCCGGGTGATCCCATGCCGAAGTGTCCTTGGGCAAGACACTGAACCCTAAGCTAGCTTGCCAATGGCAAGCTAGCACCTTGTATGGCAGCTCTGCTACCATTGGTGTGTGAATGTGCTCTCATTAGTAAGTCGCTTGTAAATGTAAAAATGATATTTCTGTAAAGCTGCTTTGAGACAATGTACCATTGTAAAAAGCGCTATAGAAATTAAATTATCAAATCATGTGCTTCAGGTCTCTCACAGTATAAGCATTAAATTAAATTGTCCATTTATTGGGTATGAATAAAATATCAAACATTAACATGTTTGTTTCTCCAAAGAAAGCTCTGTTCATGTTCATTTTAATGGGAGGTTTCAATGAATTTACTTGTCATGTAGCATCCGACAAAAGGTCCAAAAAAAAAAAGGTCTCTGATGGACGGCCACCCTGTCATTCACCCGCGGCTTCTCCTGGGCCCAATACATCCTGAACACAAAGTTCCCAGCACATACACAGACACAACAAGCCAAGGCCAGATTGAATCTCTCTCTCTCTCTCTCTCTCTCTCTCTCTCTCACACACACACACACACACACACATTATATTATATATGTATACACACACACACACACACACACACACACACACACACACACACACACACACACACACACACACACACACACACTGGTTAGAGTATCTGCCAAGGCTTTAGATAAAGAAACAGCAATGAGTTTACTTGAATATCATTTATTGTTTACAAGATAAGCCAGCTACAATTAGGAGTTCTGAGCACTGGGGTAAATGCCCCTGAAAAACACATACTAAGGGGTGTGAAATAAAAGTATGTTAGTAAAGACCTAACATTTACATAGATGCAGAAAAACGCCATTGCGTCTACAGTCATAATTATGGCCATTACACAGTATCCTTTCTTCAAAGACAAAGGTGCATTGTCTGTGCAGAAATACTTGCCAAAGAAGCAGCAGCTAGTAGCAGATCACATGCTTAGTGGCTTCAAATAAAAACAAAGAGCAGACAAAAATTCCACACTTAAAATTCCACACTTGACTAGGGCTTAAAGTTTTATCCTAAAATGCTGAACAAATGTACAAGACTAAAACAAGAATATTTATAATTTTGGTCCTAAATGGGAGACTATAGATATAGTTATAAACTTATATAAATAAGAAGTAATTTTCTTTTTCAGTTCAGAAAAGATAAAAACTGACATTATACACTGAATTATAATTTAATACAGCAGTTGCTTGCTTGCATGGATAACAGGAACAACTGTAAATCAAGCTTTTCTAAATTGTCACCTATATGTTCATCATACTGCATCATTAATATGAATTATTTAGGGTGGCACATTGTTGCCTTACAGCTACAAGGTCTGTGTTTATGTGGAGTTTCCCTTGTTTTCCTTGTATCCATGTGGGTTTCGTCCATGTTCTCAGTTTTCTCCCACTACCCAAAACATGCAGGTAGGACAAATGTCTACTCTAAAATTGCCCCTATGTGTCAGTGAGTGTGTGATATATTTATTTATTTATATATACACATACATGGAGACCCAATTCTGACATAATCTCAATGCTTTCAGGATTCTACACACCCATTAAAATGTGCAGGCATGAAATGATGCATCAACAAAGTATACTTAGATATGAATAGTATACAAAACTACAGTTTTCTTCTACATTACAATGCAAATACAGTCGCAAATTTTTATTTACATTCTAGACAGTAGTGTGTCAATATAACGAGCGAAATATCACAAAACTTTTATCACAAAAGCTGTTTACGATGCATGATATACACTCACCATATCAAAGTATTCACTATAACATTTTTTTTCTTTTCAGGCTCTTGTACTGTAGCCATACCAAACATGCTTTGTTAATGCATCATTTCATGCCTGCATGTTTGTGTGTTTTAAATGGGAGTGTATAATTGAGAAAGCATTGAGATTTCATCAGAATTGGGTCCCCTTGTGTCAAGAGGAGGTGTGTGGCCAGGCATGTGTGTGTGTGTGTGTGTGTGTGTGTGTGTGTGTGTGTGTGTGTGTTTGCATGTTTCAAGGCTGGTTGTACAGATACACAACAGAGATAAATCACAGGCTCTAGTAGTGTTGCCAAAAGAACTCACGTCACACACGAGGAATTCACACACACATGCTGAAATCACACATGGCATCTTCAAGAATGCAGTCATTAACCGTGTCTTTCTCTAATCCCCTATAATTTTCATCCAGACCATGTGCAATGTTCTTTAGGGAGCAAGAACACTTTATTATCTCCCCCAAAACATTCACTTTAATTAGCTTCCCAAATCCCTGTTGCACATCTTTTTCCTTGTACGGGCAAAATAATTTGCCATAGAACCTTGTAGTTCTGCTCAGACTGGCCAACAACTAAAACAGAAGGAGTCTCAACACCTTGAGCAGGACCAAAGGACGCACTTACACTCTCTTTTAGGGTCCATTAGGGTCCATGGAAATGTTTTCCTTCAGACCTCAGCAAAACAGTACCAGACCTAGTAGTGTTAAATGGGGCTATTGAGAGAGAGAGACGGGAGGGGAAAAGTGTATGTGCATGTCTGTGCGGTATGTGGAGGAGTCATGACACATGGTATGTACTGTAGATGTATGGCACGTGCAGACAGAGTGAGCATTATGCAGCACTCTGGAGTCTTATTTATGTGCACCCCTGTAACTCTTGTTAGTTATATTAAACATATATTTCATGATCTGGAAAAAAAGTTTTCCACGTAGTCACAATTATTTTAGTATACACTTAAGGTCTGCAGACACTTAAGGCAAACAAACACAAACAGAAATTCTTACTTAAATGTTTATCTTACCTGTGGATGGAAATGTTGTGGCAATCTTATTTAGATTCAGCATTCCATAACAGCATTATAAAACAATTTTATAGATTTCAACCTGTTACAATAAAAGGGGTTCTGCTGTGGTTTTTAAATGGTTCTATGTTTCTAAGTGTTCAACTCTACATCCTAACCCTTTATAGTAGGGTTCTACATACAGGAAAAACCAGTGGGAAACTGTCTAAAGAACAATTATGGATACTAGATTATAAAACTTTATCGTTTCTATTTCTCATCACAAACATTAGAGGTTATTTTACTGTTTTTAGTGTTTTTTTTAAAGCAGAAGTGTAAGCACATTAGTGCAAAATTCATCAAAAGCGAATTACAGAGATGCCAACATTGCTAACAAGAAAATACTAGCAGGAAGAGAGAAAAAAAACGAATTTTACCACAAAATGCCTGCGTTAGTGGACGAGACGCCTATATATTTTTTTCTAGGCACTAAGCAACTGAAGACAATGGTAAGTCAAAATTCCAGACTTAGGAGACCACATTCCCACCCACTTACAGAAAGATGGAGCAAAGCAATAGTATCCAGTAAAGCTGGGTTTGATTTTGAACACAATTTTGCTGTCATGGAATAAAATTGAGCATGGTAAAATAATTCTTGAGCATTAGTTGATATCAGTGGTCTCAGAATGTATAATGTGGTGGCCGATTTAGTGGCATTGCAACTAAAGACACTCGGCAGTTCTGGCAGTGTCAACAAATGTATTTTTTTTTAATCTCAGAATGTGGCCATTGCTACAACACATGTTTAAAGCTACCAATAGGATGACAGTACAGACACACGGATCCGAATCTTATTGAACACCTAAAACTACAGTAGTGGCAATGGCCCAAATCATGCTGACTAATGACGCAAGCAGGACATAGTAATTGTCTTTAATCATCATCTTGAGTCTTTGTACTGAGCAAATTTATCTACATTTACCGCTGGATTATCTGAAAAAGAAAAACAGAGTAGGTTTTCGTCTGCCTCCACTATCACTGTCATAAACCATGAATGTTGGCACTTCTGGAATTATAATGCATATAGGAATTGATTATTTACCCATCCCTACTCTTACCTCATATTTTCCATTTCACATTCACAGTAATTATGATAGCTAGTATTACTGAATTAGAGCATGTGTGTGTGTGAACAACTGGGGGAAAATTGCTAAAAATGAAAAGAATGAAAACATTGGCCAGAATTCACAGTAACCCAATGCACAGTGCAGTGGTTCACAAATAACTGTGTCCATGGTGATCTTTTGGTACTGAGTAAAAGAATAAATGACATCATAGGTGAACAATAACCCACACTTTTGGCTTTCTCGTCGGCAAATTCCAGGACCAGCTGTCGAGAGAGAGAGAGCCTGTCAGCTCCAGCAGTAAAAAATACATTTCATTACCCAGATTCTTCTCAAACACCTGAAGTTTCACACATTGGACTTATATACATGATGGCATTGTAGTTAATCTATTTTGATTTTAGAAAACCCAGTCATCAAAAGCCATTACCCAAGAAACAGCAAGGCAGGAGTGTGTGGAGGGTAGTGCAGCACAGATACAGATGAGGGACTGTGGGCTGTTTGGATTTCCACACATTTTCTCCACATAGTTTCACCACAGTCAGCATTGGGTAGCAGTTCCAGAGGCACCAAAGCTCTGAACCCATATTACACAATCATCTCCCTGCAAGTAGGGCTTGTGTTGTATTACAAAATCCCTTTCTCCCACTAGAAGTCCCCTGACAAAGAACATCAGATATTTCTAGAAGTAAATATAAGCTCTTATTAAAACATTTGAATTCTTTATATCACTGGAATTACAGTGGACTGACAAAAATAGAGATGCACAGATAGAGAAGGACAGACAAAACACAAGAGGATAGGTTGCACTAAAAGTATGTTCCATGTCTGATCAGATATAATCAACAATTAATATGCAGAACTAAAATAGCAATTCTAGTATTTCTGGATAAACTTCATGAAGACAGTGACAGCCGTTTGAAAGCCACTCCCAGAGAAAACGCTTCCAGCTACTAGAGTGTTGACAGCTTACTTCGTTCTCAGAAAGCTGAACCTGGGCACTAGTTTCAAACTTATTTTCTTGTATTTAAGACCATAGACACTGAACTACTCAGCCAACTTCAACTCCATGCTTCTGAACTTATACCTGCTTTATACAGCTAACACTTTGGCTTACTGGCGCTGTTAGAATGGTAGAAGAATGTCTATTGCCAGTTGGAAATAGATGGTTTTGGAAAATTAAGTGTTGGGACAAAGACAGATATCTCATAGACATGCTCTATACATACAGTAAATACTGAAACATCCATCTACAAATTCTATTAAAATTTCCATTGTAGAAAGCTGTAGTTGCACTGCAGAAGTGTACTGAATAATAAAAAAAAACAGTGCAATTATATTGCTACACATTGTTACTGCAAATAATATGCTTTGCAATGTATATTTTATTAAAAAGCTAGTGAACCTTTGCTGCATCATGCCTACTGATGGACCAGTATTAACCCCACAACTCCCAGTTTAATATTTCATTTTCAGCATATTATTCAATAACTACTATTAAGTATTCAGTATCTGCAGTAAAACTAATAGTGAAGGGATTTAGTAACAAGGGTGAGAAATGCACGTTTAGATCCACTGAAGGGTTCTGGGAATTAAAGGATTAATTTTATAATCCCATTATCAAAACACCTACAATTCACTCTGAAAAATCGGTATTGCAAAGGCTGAAATGTGATGACAATTATCACATCTGTCTTATTTGATTCACCTGAATAATCAAGCAGTGGTGCAAAATCCAACCATCTTTAAACAAATGATTCCTGAATTTAAGTCTAAATTAAAGCTTAATTTCCTGAATAGACACAAATTAGAACTATCTAACATTATGTAATACCATGACTCCTGCCTCTCTTCCCTATGGTCTGTTTCCCACGATCCCTCTTTGCTCTGCTTTGGGGCAGGAAACAGGGAAAAGTCAAAGGTTGTGTAAAAGCCAGCAAGAACCAGGATGTTAATTAAAGCTAGAAAGTTACAAGCGGCATCACAGCCAGATAATGTTGTACAATAAACACTTTATATAGTCAACTTTGACCATTCTTGACCTCACTGACAACTGTTGTGTGTGTATGTGTGTGTGTGTGTGTGTGTGTGTGTGTGTGTGTGTGTGTATATGCTTATATGAACAAAAAGAGACAGAACTGCTGGGTAGTGGAGTAACAGACAAGGGAAGAAAATTTATGTAATGGTTTATAATGGTTATATAATGTTTTAATTGAATCTTTGTAGTAATTTTGTGATGCCTTCTTCCTTTGGTCCGTAATCCATAAAAAAATAAATGCCTATTATTTCAATATATGAATTATGTCATTGCTGTATCAAACAGACTGCACTTCACACTGAATGTCTGTTGCCAGGTTGGAAATGGATAGTTTTGGAAAATTAAGTCTTGAAACAAAGACAGATATCTCAGACATCTCAGATATCTATATATACACAGTAAATATGAAATATCCATCGAAATGGTAAATGGCGCACTTATATAGCGCATTTATCCAAAGCGATTTACACTGTGTCTCATTCACCCATTCACACACACACACACACCAATGGTAGCAGAGCTGCCATGCAAGGCACTAACTTGCCATCGGGAGCAACTTGGGGTTCAGTGTCTTGCCCAAGGACACTTCGGCATGTGGAGTCATGTGGGTCGGGAATCGAACCGCCAACCCTACGATTAGTGGACAACCCGCTCTACCACCTAAGCCACAGTAGAACGCTGGAGTTGCACTTCAGAAGTGCAATTATTGAAAAAAATAAAACATAGTGCAATTATAATGGTACACGTTGTTACTGCAAATAAAATATGCTTCGCAATATATTTTTTTAAAAAGCTAGTGAACCTTTGCTGCATCATGCCTACTAATGGACCAGTATTAACCCCATAAATCCCAGCTTATTGTTTAGTTTTTCAGCATAGTATTCAGTATCTACAGTGAAACTAATAGTGAAGGGATTTATAAATGAGAGTGAGAAACGCCATTGAAGGGTCCTGGGAATTTAGGGATTCATTTTATAATCTAATCATCAAAACACCCATAGTTCACTTTGAAAAATCTGTATTGCAAAGGCTGAAATGTGATGACAAACAATAACAGACACTGCAGAACTACTGTACGCAATAAGAAACTGTTCCATAGGCCACAGGGTAATTTTATTTATGTTCCACATTACCAAGATGAACGTCTGCAGACCATGGGCAGCCAGTAAGACAGTAACCAGCAAGTTTAACTAGCTAACACAGAAGCAAATTATCACTATTCCCTGTTCCCACTGACCACAACAAACAACAGGTGAGCAAACACTTGACAGACTCACCGTTAACAATATACCATCCATCCATCCATTTTCTGTTTATCCTACACAGGGCAGAGCAGGGGTTGTCACTCTTATCTGGAAAGGGCAATTTTCATTTGGAAGACAATTTAGAAATTCCAATCAGCCTACAGCACAGTGAGAACATGCAAACCCCATGCACACAGGGCAGAAGAGGGATTCCACAGAGTTAACAATATTCTATATATTTGTATCATTAGCGTACTTTATTATCTTACTGTTATGTTAGATAGAACTTTTTTGTAGCTTGCTAGATGAGAAACTACTGTTGCTTAGGTGTGTGCCTACTCTGGCCATATTCACATAGAACAGGGGTGGGCACTCTTATCTGGAAAGGGCCGGTGTGGGTGCAGGTTTTCATTCCAACCAAGCAGAAGCCACACCTGATTCTTCTGAAAGCCAAGATCAAGTGAATAAACAGGCGGAATCAGGTATGGCTTCTGCTTAGTTGGAATGAAAACCTGCACCCACACCGGCCCTTTCCAGATAAGAGTGCCCACCCCTGACATAGAGGTAGCCACATTATGTTGGAGGTGTATTAGTATTTAGCCCCCATTAGGTCTATCCTAAACGGTATGGCTACGCCCTGCTCTAGACAGCTGATTACCTGGCTCAGGTGTGCTGAGAAACTGTGCATTAGACTACAATGGTATTGAGTGTAAGAGTAGAGCTCCATTTAGTCCAGAAGTCTGTTGCTTACCGTTTGAGCGTTGTCCGGCTGAGTTGGGCGTCCTGACAAACATCCCCATCCATTCCTCTGCTCGGCTGCAAGCCTCTCAAACCAACCACCGGACTGCAAAACAGAAATAAGTCCGTAACAAGAAAAGCGCGCTCTCGCTCACACACACACACACACACACACACACACGCACGCACGCACGCACGCACGCACTTCCTGACTGCGCACCTTCCGAACTCAATGAAGGAACCTGGCAGGAACAGAGAGCTGAGTGTGCCGGCTGCGCCTAGAACAAAGCTCCAGTGTTACTGATGGGGAAGATATTCTAATGAGCATAGCCGTGCTCTGTAATCAGCAAACAAAATGTGTCACCAGTTCTGAAACTTACCCAGCTCCTCCTTGATCCTTCTCAACTCTCATCAGTCGCTTCTCGGTTAAAACGTCACTTTGATGAGTAACCCTAAAGCAAGCACGTCCACTATTCTGCCCCGCTGCTTTCCACATGGTTTCCCATCCAGGCAACTTGCTTGTGTCCTGCTTCCCTTTGAAACTCACAATCCTGCAACTCCTAGCATTTTGTTCTTTCTCTAGCAGTCCTGCTGTACTCAACAGTCGCTCCTCTGTTTTAGATCCCCGCCTGCACACACTTGCTCTTTAGCTCTTCAGTGTTAGACAGCAGAGTGCATATTCCAGTCATGACACGCCGGTGCGAGTCTGCGCCAAAAAGCGCCCCCCTGCGACCCCCTTTCACACAGGGCGCAGCTTTCTCAATGCGTCCACGCTGTACACTGCACTGGAGCAGGGGTGGTGTTTTCCACCTCAGCAAACATGACAGAGAACAATGTGCTGCGCTTAAAGCCCACATACAACTGGGACAACATGCAGGACACAGAGAAAAACAGTTTTAATTTAATTTATCAATTTGTATAGCGCTTTTTACAATGGTACATTGTCTCAAAGCAGCTTTACAGAAATATCATTTTTACATTTTGACTTACTAATGAGACCACACTCACACACCAATGGTAGCAGAGCTGCCATGCAAGGTGCTAGCTTGCCATTGGGGGCAACTTAGGGTTCAGTGTCTTGCCCAAGGACACTTCGGCATGGGATCACCCGGGCCGGGATTCGAACCGCCAACCCCACGGTTGGTGGATTAGTGGACAACCCGCTCTACCGACTGAGCCACAGCCGCCCCAGATAGACTGTAAGGCAGGCAGACAGACAGATAGATGTTGGTGTTAATACAGCCGAGTGATGTCACTGTTTATCCCTACTGAAAAGAAAAAACAACAATAGAAATCCTCATGAAATTTGTAATAGTTTTAATTTATATAATGGGAATTGTATTGGTTTTAATTGAAACTGCTCAGGGGTGTAGTTACGTGGTGGCCGTGGGTGACAAGTGCCACCCCTGATTGAAGCTTGGCCACCCTTCTGGCCACCCCTGTTAGGTGTCATCACCTATTGATTACTTTTTTTCACCACTCAAAAGTCCTATGACGCTGACAGTCTGTGCTATAAGTCTAAACAGAAGCAAACTGCCCACATGGCACAAACCTCTGTGTGTAGGAGGCTAGGAGCAGTGAAATTTCGTTTCGGTAGTTAGTCCAGCAATGTCCAGCTCAAGTGAGAAACACAAGGCGATGCGGTGATCAAGTGAGTAAAAACCAGATTTTTTTCTTTAGCCCGAAAGATTCCACTTGGAGAGGTTTGTCACTTCGTAACTGAAGGTCAGAAAAAGAAGACAGCAGTGTTGCGATTTTGTATCTTCAGTGAACAAAGTGTTGTATTTTATCTTCAGTGAACGGAGGCGAGACTAATCAGACAGGGTTTTCAGGAAAATACATGGAAATACTCGTGTCCTATTGGCTGAAAGGTTTGTCTCGATTCTGACAAACACTAGCTCACACAGTCAGTGTGAGGAAAAATGGATATATGCCGATTTTTTTTTTTAATGGGGTGGAAACTGAAACACTATCATCCTCTCATGCTGAGCAGGAAAATAAATTATGTGAACATGATATGAACAGAGCATAAGGACAGATAATGTACTTGGCATGGCACTGTAGCAGCTAAACCCACACAATCATAGCTTAGTTGTGCCTCCCCTTGGCTAGCAAGAGCAAACTAGCCTAGTTTTATGTTAGATATCCAAAAAATTATATTTTATCAGTCTGAAACCTGAGGTAAGTTTTACGATTAAATCCAGCTTTTTGTCCAATTTTTGTTTTAGTAATTAGCCCTCACATGCAATGAAAATACATAGACACATTCTATCTAGAAGTACATTTTTAAATGTTAAATGTTTTTTGATGGAGAAGAATCTGGGCTAAGTCCTGGATGATTACTGTAATAGTCCAGATAATGCCCCAGTATAAACTGTTATCTACCTAGATTTTACTACCTTTTTGTGAAAGCTTATTAAAGTTGAGGTGCTGCAATGTTTCATTGTTAGAAATAAATGTTAGCTTACCATTATAAGGGGCGGCTGTGTCTCAGTGGGTAGAGCGGGTTGTCCACTAATCCACTAATCGTAGGGTTGGTGGTTCGAATCCCGGCCCGGGTGATCCCATGCCAAAGTGTCCTTGGGCAAGACACTGAACCCTAAGTTGCCCCCGATGGCAAGCTAGCACCTTGCATGCAGCTCCGCTACCATTGGTGTGTGAGTGTGCTCTCATTAGTAAGTCGCTTTGGATAAAAGCGTCTGCTAAATGAATAAATGTAAATGTAAATGTAAATGTAAATACATTAATGGCATTAAAGTTACTGCAACCGCTAGCTAGGGTAATAATAATAATAATGATGATAATGTTACCACGTACACTTTACCACATGTGCTTACATAATGAATCTGTCACTGTTTTTATAAATAGCTGTTCATTTTTAATAATAATAGAAATGTTTATTGATAGGTGTGTTTGTGTGTGCTTCTTAAGCAGGGGAAATGAATACTACGGAGAGGGGAGAAGCAGGGGAAATGACTACTGCTAACAGACACAAGGAGAAAGCAGAGATACAGTTAAAGAGGGAGCATGTGGAGAGCCCTATACAGATAACTCAGATCAGAATCAGAGACAAGCAGAAACACTCCATTGCCCTCCAGCTATAGGCTACATAAGTCTGCAGAGACAACTTGTGTAGCCTAGTGACTGACTACATGAGTGTTTTCACTTATCTCTGAAAGAATTGTGTACATTTTGTTTAATGAGAGTCCCATAAGATTTACTTGTTTGCTGACTTTATTAAGCTTTTTGTCATTTTATTCTGAAATTAATCATATTAAAAAAGTTCCTTCTTTTGTGTGGTGTTAGAAATTGAAACTTTAAATTTATTGTGTACATTTTGTACATTTGTGTACAATTTCTGTCTGTAAAATTTGCTCTGGGTACTTTTTTCTTTTTTTTTTTATCTGGCCACCCCTGAAAAAAGGTTCTGGCTATGCCCATGACTATAATTATCACTGGGGGTATCTACTGGTAATTTGTTGCCTTATATTGGTTGCATCTTATGTCTAGTGGATACCATTAAGGATGAATAATGGAAATGGCTTTAATGGTTAGCTGATGGTTTGTAATTGTATTTGTAGTGGAAACAATTCCACTACATTTCTGTGACGGTTTGTATTGTTGCTTGTTTGTTTGTTTCAACAGGAATTTGCACTATTTTCTGAATAAAGTCATTGCTCCTGTGTCACTTTGTCACTGCTTCTGGTTATCTTAATAAGTTCACTACTTATGTCCAGTTCCTCTGAAGAAAGTCACTGCTTTTGCACATGTCTGAATGTTACAGGTTATGTGCACCATGTTCGAATAAAGATAAAGGTGTACGTAAATCTGGCTAAAAGTTGTGCATGGTGTGATATAAGAAAGAAAAATGCAAAATACAAGAAGCCTCACTAACCTGACTGTACTACTGGTTGCCCATATGCAAATACGGCAAAAGTTTCGTTAGAGCTACATGGGTTGCTCATCCCAATTGTCCCAAACAAAGCTCTGGTGTATTTCTGTCCCAACAGTGTCATCTTGTGGCCCAAAAGTTGAAGCACGGCTGTGTAGTCCGGAGAAGAGTTACTCAACCTCCAGTCCCTGGAGCTTCGCTGGCCTCTACACTTAATGTTAGAACTGATAACCTGCCACTACTAAGTATGGCCAGTAGGGGCAGTGAGGTTGCACCTGAAATTGTTATTTTTATAAAATTATGTATAATTAAATTATGTATAATGATGTTATATTATATTACCACGTGACCTGTAAGGCCTATTCTATCGTTGAGAATAATTTTATGAGCCTTCTAAGTCTAACCATATGCCATGAAAAGCACTGTATTTATATCAGACTTGTTCAGAGGGAGGTTGTGGGCGTGGTTAAATTACATTGGCGCAGAGGCCAACGATCTACATTGCATGACCTACAGAGGAGTCTAATCTAAGTTTGATAAAAGGCTGATTCCACAACTGGAGTGCTATTTGTGTCCATTTTATGTTCAGTATAATTGTGATATTGATTGACAAGTTCATTCTGGAAGCAGCCTAAAGCCCTATTGCCCAAATTACAGATTGAAAGTAAATATCTGGGAAAAAGTAAATCATTAGAATGTTTTCATGTAATTAATGTGTATGGTAGTTAACCACATTTCCAATTGCTAATTCTATGATTAAAACAAAAAAACCTCAGCCCAGTTAATGTCAGCTCTTTTAGTCATTTAAGAGCAAAATGCAGCCATTGTTAGTAAAGAAACAAATTATATTGTTGACTGAATGGCATCAATGTGTAAAATGAAGGTTTGTTTTTTACGAGTTACAAGAACTAAATATCCATCCATCCAATACAGTTTAATATTAAAATACTCCAGGGTCATGTAAAGAGTGTAACCAAGAGGTGCATTAGAGCTATTATAAATGAAATGTATATTGACTAGTACCACTCCAATAATGTGTTATGAGCTTACCATGATGTTGTACAGCAATCTCAGTTTCAGGATAAACCTCATAGGGTTAACCTAAAAATCTAGAAGGAACTTTATTAAGCCCAAAATTCTGCTTATTGTGAAAATTAGAGAAATAAAGTTTTAGTGTGTGGATTGGCTATGATAAAAATAAAAAGCATTGCCTTCAGGGGTGGCTGAGTGTGTGAATTTGTGTGTGCATGAGCCACTGCAGTAGGCTGGCAGTCCACATCCTGCCTTGCATACAGAGTTCACAGGACAGGCTCCAGTAACCCTGACCTGGCTGATACAATTAGTGAAAAGGAATGAATGGTTGAAGTTTATATGGTCTCATAAGATACAAATGATAGCAATACTGCACAAAAACTCTATTAACAGTTAAGAACCAAGTACTGTATGCTTTTAATCAAAAAAGTGCAAATGATATGCTGGTGGGATTAGGATTTTGGTACGATCAGAGATAGTAGAGTTGGTGCTCATTGTATTACAGGATGGCATGGTGGCATATATTCAGAATAAATGACACTCTAATGTAGTCTAAAGATTAGTAACTTGTTAATTTTTTGCTGGAGCTGGAAAAAAAGGGTATAAACCACTTGGTGCGGTGGAACGAGGAAATAAGAAACATGCTACATCTACTCTTTCCCATCAGTGTGTGTATAAACTGGTCCTGGGTTTCACTTGTCATACACCTGATAAGGAGTACTTGATTAATGCTTTTGTGGTAGATTAATACACACATGAGGTGGATTTCCCAGTGTGTATGCAATACTTAATCAACTCTAAACACATTTCTTCCCACACTGTTCTGTCAACCACTGTGCTCTTGATAGTAATATGGTACAGAGATTTTGGAGCTGGCCCCTTTATCTTATTTTGTTTAACCAGTCAATTCTAATGAGTTAGTCCTTCATTTAGACAATACAAAACAGTCAAAAATCTCGCAAATACTAGATTAAACAGGATCACACATTAAATGTTAACATTTTTAGACATTCATGCAAACATCAAGACATGAGGAATACAGCTGCAAACCTACATATACATACAGGAACGCTAGGAACGGAAAGGACTAAATATCCATCCATCCATCCATCTTCTACCGCTTACTCCTTTTCAGGGTCAGGGGGAACCTGGAGCCTATCCCAGGAAGCATCGGGCACAAGGCGGGGTACACCCTGGACAGGGTGCCAGTAGGACTAAATATATATTTTTTAAAATCTGTTTTCTGTGAACTAACCATACCCAAGCCTCTTTCATTGTTTTCCATTTTGAAGGAAATGATGTTAAAGCCATCCCACAATTTAACTTGATCAGAATGTTGATTAGCTAAGCTACCTTTTGCCAACAGGAAAAGCTGAAGTGTGTGTAGTGTGGGGTTGGCATGAGCAGACCATTCCTACTTTAACGCTTATGAACTGTGAATGTCCAGCACAGGATTATAATATAAAAATGTGATACTAACTAAAAATTAAATATATACTGTATTTAGCAGGATACCAGCTATTCTGAAAGAGCATCCTCGTCTGGCCATCAAAGAAAAGCTTATGTTTCATACAGATTTCATACAAACATGCAATAATTAAATACATAAATAACACTTTGCTGTTTAATTCTCAAACCTGATTGGTCAGAAAGTGATTCATTTTCTACAACATCACAGATCTGACAGTAGTTCCAGCTCAAATATAAATAACATGTTTATATTAGTGTAGGTTTTCGGGGTGGCATAAAAGGAATTAAACACTTTGTTGTGGTATAAAAAGAATAAATTGTAGTGGCATAAAATTAATAAAACACTTTAAGGCATGATGTAATTAATTGGGGGGTCAAATTTCGGGTGGTAAAGGTATACCACCCTGTCTGATTAGTTTCCTAACAACCAACAGATATTCTTTTAGGGAATTCCATAATGTTATAGCTTTTCAACAGATTATAGAACAAATACTTGGAAATAATATACATTTCTGAAGTAAACATACTGATTGTATTTTCTGTTTACTCTGGCTGTTGTATTAAACATGCAGGTGGTAGTGTGTGTGTGTGTGTGTGTGTGTGTGTGTGTGTGTGTGTGTGTGAGAGAGAGAGAGAGAGAGAGAGAGAGAGAGAGAGATTCCTCCTCCAGATAGCATCCATTTGTTTGTTTCTGTTGAACTTGGCTCCAAACACATACACAACCTTCAAACATGAATGCTTAGATGCCTTGTGTCATCATTTTAGACTGTATTCTAAACTGTATAGCTTTCATCTGAACTTAACATCTGTTTAACTGTACCTGATTAAAATATCACCATCTGTCTGTGGCACACATACACAGTAAGTTAAATGAAATGTTGCTTTGTTATAACCATGGGGAAGCAGTTATGGGTTATTTTTTATTCCTTGTTGGCTTTACCATCACATGGAGCATAGATCCCACAATAAAATCTGCACTGATGCAGGGCCTTGACAAAAAAACACTTTAACACGATAACATTCAGGGATGCTGATTTTTACTGATATGAGAACTGTTTTACTGATATGAAAAAGCAGCTTAGTGCTGCTTAATGATAATAGTGTTTACCCAGCTACTGGCACCATATCGTTTGACATTTTGTTCCTTTGTTATATTGTGTGATTTTTTTTTTCAAAGCACGCCTGCTAAAACAGTTCTTAGACTCATTTCCTTTTGGCTGCTGTTAATGAGGAATGACTGTACTGTACCAGCATGAGGAGTGTCATTGTAGCGCTGGATGATTTAAATCTGTAAACATTTCCTTGCACTTTGATAAATTTTCTGAAACTTGTGTTGATATCAGATGTTGGCACAAACCAGTTTGGGCACATGGAAGGTGTGTTACGGTTGTTTCAACTGTAAATAATGAAGCTTTTAATGTACACAGACAGCCATACATCAGAGTGCATGTGAGGTAGAGAAAGAGAGATACATCTTCATAGAGCAATGATATTTCCCTGGTTATTACTGATCATCTCTGTACACACACACACACACACACACACACACACACACACACACACACACACACACCACATGCTTCTCTGTTGAAAAGTTATTCTCAGGTCCATAAAACAGTAAAATCATAGAGATACATTGAGGTAAGCCTTTCACAGTTGTTTTACTATACCAGTAAATACTACTATAAGATAAGCTTGAGATACAGACAGATCCTCGATCACTGTCCTGTCCTCGTTCCAAACAAAGGCTGCAGTAGCTATACAGATGGGTTATGAATAAACAGATCATCTGATAGAGCACCTCATCTTTCTCTCTTTCACATACCCCTAATACGTAATACATACGTGCATGCAATCAGCTTCTTGCGTTTGTGTTGGTGACTGGGGAGGGGCCAGAACAGCAATAATCTTTATCTGCTACCCTCTCTACTGTTTACAGAGGGAGAGAGAACAATGAGAGAAGGAGAACTGCCTTTGCAGTAGAGTAGATACCATGAGTGAAAATGATAACGCCAGTGTACTACTACAGAACATCTAAACCAACTATATGAAAGCTGTTGTATGATAGGGAAGAACTAGCTAGTGGGTGAGGATTGGCAATTGCTAAACTGGGTAAAAGCAAAACAAATACTTCAAAAAACAAACAAAGAGAGAGCCCAGAGGAAACCAATGAGGACCTTATGCAAAACCCAACACAAACAGTAACCTTTTTCAAGTTCAACCTGGAGCTGGGGATGCAAAGTATTCACCTGATTAGATTTTTTTGTTTTTACTTTTAATAACATACACTATTTGAATATTTCTGCTACAACTGCTGGTGGCACAGCAGGTAGTGTTGCTGGCTCACAGCTCCAGGGTCTTTGATTCAATCCTGAGTGTGGCGTTTTATATGCTGTGTTTGAGTGGTTACTGAATACAAATTAATGAATAGATGATTGAATGACGGTGCACGGTGGCTTAGTGGTTAGCACGTTCCCCTCACAACACCAGGGTTTGTGGTTCCACAACCACCGCTGCCCTTTGTGTGCACAGTTTCTCCCCGTGCTTCACGGGTTTCCACTGGGTACTCCGATTTCCTCCCCAGTCCAAAGACATGCATGGTAGGCTGATTGGCATGTCCAAATTGTCCGTAGTGTAATGAATGGGTGTGTGAATGTGTATGTGATTGTGCCCTGCGATGGAGTGGCACCCTGTCCAGGGTGTACCCCGCCTTGTGCCCGATGCTCCCTGGGATAGGAGCTATCTCAGATAGATATCCTGAAGGATTAGCAGCATAGAAGATTGATGGGTGATTGAATGAATGTATGAAACTTCTAATAATATAACACACTAATGTTCTTCTTCATTTGTTCTTCTTCAAATGTCTGAGAGTTAAATAAAAAACACTCTACCACATACACAAAAAAAACAACAACTCAATTTTCCCAAAATAAGAAAACAGCAGTGACCAGCAATTTAGAGACCTAGAGATGATTTAATTCCTAATGGAAATCATTACTGTTGTGCCACCTTGCAGAACAGCACACAAGGGTAGCAATAATAGATTTATTTAAGATGATTGCTTTTCTGGTCTTACAAGGTTACATAAACGATGAAGGATGTTTGAGGAAGTCGGAAACTAATATGAATCACTGTGACCAACTAGGGTTTTTTTCCGTTTAGGGCAGGGGGACGAGGGAGGGCTCAGAAATGTACCAAAAAATGGGAAGTGACTCGGACTACATGATTTTCACATGACGCTGTCTATGTAACCCGACCCTCCAATTAGTCAAATAATACAGGAGTCGAGGTCGTATCCGTGCCGGATGTGATCACATTTCTTGTTGCACGGTTTAAACGGATAGTTGGATTGTCAACTTTTCCCCCACCACAATCGCGTAAATTCTTGAAGAGTAAAGCTGTGATTTGTCGGACGCCAAGTGATGTCATTCACGCACTGATATGTGGGTTACAGAAATGTCCATATGGGCTTTTGAGAAGAGATGCGTGCTAGTAAGAGAAGGGAAGATTAATATCTGTGTAACAGGTACAGGAGAGAGAGCATCACTGCACCTCCTGCACAATGAAGCGCTCGGAGTTCCACAAAGCTTCAGTCGCGGCTCTCCTCACTTTCTGTACACCTGTAAGTTATTTTAAAACATATTTAAAATGCTTTTATGTTTTGTACAGTTTAATTACAAAACAAGAATTCAATGCACTTTTAATGGTGCCAAATATTACAATAACTGAGTATTCAGCAGACTTTATTAACAACCTTTATCAGCAATGTCAAAAGTTTGCTTTCTTGTTTACATGCTTTAATTAATTCTTCTCAATGTGCTTCAATTGGCTAATGCCTCAAAACAAATCTGAAACGAGCAGTGACTTACTGTTTACTCAGTAAATGAACTTAGAGGCAAGTCCACATTTAATGTATATCACAATGTGGAATATCATTTTGATTCTATCACTTCTAATATTATAACATACACAACTGTTTTTATTATTTGTGATAATGAAGGTACATCTAGAAAGCCTAACTAACTCACCGTCAACAAACTTGTTTTAGTTTCATGATTATGAAGTATGTTTTTGTACATTTATAATGAATTTCCTTTTGAACTAATTAAATAATAATAATAATAATAATAATAATTATTATTATTATTATTATTATTATTATTATTTACTTTTAATAGTATTGTGTTTTAATAGTATGTGTTGAACTTCAACATTGCATTGTTTCCTGAATGAGATACTTTATATTAATCTTATATTTGCTATATAGCTGTTTTTGTCATATACTGTAGTTTGATTATGATTTTTCCTTCTCATGGTAGTTGGCATGCTTAATCTGTGCTAAATCAATCTCTATGTTTACATGGACAGCAGTAATCTAATTATTGACCTTACTCTGATTAAGATAATAATGTGATTAATGTATTTACATGAATCGCTTTTTGAATACTCCTGTCTTGTACCCGTTTTACATGTTATAGAACATAATTAGATTAACAGCCCATGTCATTACGTCACCGCGCCATGCCGTCCGACGTCCCTCCAGAATTTCACGTATCAACATACAGTTCATCTTTGTTATGGTACCGTATACCGTTTGGGTGTTTTTATTTTATTGTTTTACGAATGCTTTAAGTGCAGTTAATTATTTTTCATGCTGTACATGCTAATAGACAACTAGTTGAAGATGTGGGCTGCGTCCCAAACCGCGTACTGATCATCTACAGTGGTGTGAAAAAGTGCTTGCCCCCTTTCTCATTTCCTGTTCCTTTGCGTGTTTGTCACACTTAAGTCTTTCGGAACATCAAACCAATTTAAACAATAGTCGAGGACAACACAAGTAAACACAAAATGCAATTTGTAAATGAAGGTGTTTATTATTAAAGGTGAAAAAAAATCCAAACCATCATGGCCCTGTGTGAAAAAGTGATTGCCCCCTAAACCTAATAACTGGTTGGGCCACCCTTAGCAGCAACAACTGCAACCAAGGATTTGCGATAACGTGCAATGAGGCTTTTACAGCGTCCTGGAGGAATTTTGGCCCACTCATCTTTGCAGAATTGTCCTAATTCAGTTACATTAGAGGGTTTCCAGCATGAACGGCCTTTTTAAGGTCATACCACAACATCTCAATAGGATTCAG
>JAFFST010051855.1:194761-206524 GCA_022414735.1 Noturus placidus | reverse complement strand
ACCCTAAGTTGCCCCCAATGGCAAGCTAGCACCTTGCATGGCAGCTCTGCTACCATTGGTGTGTGAATGTGGTCTCATTAGTAAGTCGCTTGTAAAAAAAAAAAAAAAAAAAAATGTAAAAAATGATATTTCTGTAAAGCTGCTTTGAGACAATGTACCATTGTAAAAAGCGCTATACAAATTGATGATAAATTTAAATATAAGTGAAAGAAGAATGTTTTCTCTCATGTACTGTACACACACACACACACACACACACAGTTCCAGTTGTGAGGTTTTCAGTCTGTTAATAGAATCATAGTTGACTGAGTAGTACAAGCATTTCACAAGTCTACTTAAAACACTGCAATATAAGAAAAATGTTTTATGCTATATTTATATGATACTGTAAAATGGCTTTAAAGCTACCAACAACAGTCTAAATAAATGGTAGATTATTCAGTTTTCTTAAACTTCGTTTATATTATGTGATACTATAAATTTACAATGTTTTTTGCAAACTGCAGAAAACATTTTTTCTGTTTTAAAAAGTTCACTAAACTGAACAGTCCAAACAATATATTGTTTAAATTAAATTATCTTGGATCATGTTCCAATGTCATTGTTGACATTTATAATGATTAATACCTAGCCGAGGGCTCGTTTACAAAAGAGAATTTTCTCAAAGCACCTCTCCCAGGGAAAAAATAAACCACTACCCTCCAGTTTAAATACCATTTAGTTTGATGTGTCTATATCTACAGGTGGATCTGAAAAAAATTTTAATATAGTCGAAAAGTTTGTTTTTTTCCGTAATTTTATTCAAAAAGTGGAACTTTTATATATTCTAGATTCATTACACATAAAGTAAAACATTTCAAGCATTTTCTGTTTTAATCTTGATCATTACAGCTTACAGCTCATGGAAATCAAAGTGTATCAAAATATTAGAATAGAGAATTTATAATAGAGATCTATAATAGAGAGAAATGTGGACCAGAGAAGAGCTCTAATCAGCTAATTAACGCAAAACACCTGCAAAGGTTTTCTGAGGTTTTAATCTCTCAGTCTGGTTCAGTAGACAACCACAATCATGGGGAAGATAAGAGTAAATTTTCCATTTCATTTTGAAATCCAGACCCCAGAGTCTGGAGGAAGAGTGGAGAGGCACAGAATCCAAGTTGCTTGAAAAACTGTTTCCACAGTCAGTGATGATTTGGGGTGCCAAAACTACTAGTAACTGGTTTGCTAGACCATGTTGTTATTGTGCTTGATTGGCCAGCCAACTCGCCTGACCTGAACCCCATAAAAAAATCTATGAGAGACATCAGACCCAACAATACAGACCAGCTGAAGGCCGCTATCAAAGCAACCTGGGCTTCCATAACTCTTCAGCAGTGCCACAGGCTGATTGCCTCCATGCCACGCTGCATTTATGCAGTAATTCCTGCAAAAGGATTAAAGCCCCGACCAAGTATTGAGTGCATAAATTAACATTTTTCAAAAGATCGACATTTCTGTATTATAAATTCTTTATTCTAATATTTTGAGATACTGGATTTTTTTAATTCCATGAGCTGTAAACTGTAATCATCAAGATTAAAAGAAAAAAAGAGGCTTGAAATATTTCACTTTGTGTAATGTATCTAGAATAACATGAAAAAAATGTACTTTTACACAATATTCAATTTTTTTAACATGCACCTGTATGTATATATAAACAGATTATAAAGCACTGAAAGAGATATTAATGATAATATTGCTTCATGTTATTTGTTTTTACTTGCTATATAAAGTAATGGTGTAGGGTTTTTTTTTTGTTTTTTTTTTTGCTGCTGTTTAGTACAATATATAAATAATAAAATAATATTAAAGTCTGACTTTGTGAGTTGTGTGAAATATGAGGAGACATTTTTGTTAAATATACAAATATATAAAATTGTGAATTTGTGAAAAGTCTTTATTGATAAGTTTAATAATAAACTATTTAGTTTTCATGTATAACTCAAATTCTTCTTAATTGCACAGTTATTTCAGATAAGCTGTTTAGCTCATTCAAAATCAATAAATTCAGCTTTATGGTATAAACTGAGTTTTTTTAAAAAAATTTTCTGTGAATCCTGTACATAAGCCAGCAGTGATAACTCTAGAATGGCCAATACCTACTGTTTCCCAACATCATGACTGGAGGGCAGAAAATATGCCATATTCGGGATATGCCATGCTGCCATGCCATTAAGGAAAAAGAGGAAGGTTGCATTGAACTGGCACCAGAAGGTGAGTGTGAACCCCAGTGGTGTAGCATAATCCCATAATAGGAACACAAATATCATAAGCCCTGCAGCAGCCAATACTGAAGCCAGCAGGACAAGCCATGCCCCTAGATGCCACCGCTGCCTGGATGCCTGTCCCTCGGTGACCTGTGATAATACCAGCAGCTCCAGACCAAAGATGGCACTCACCACAGCCACAGAGGCAACACAGCGACACAGCCAAAGTCCATGCTCCAGGAGCTGGCCTATTTCCTCTTCAATATGCCTGTTGCAGTTAGGGGGTGCACCAGAGTTCTCTGTGCTCACCTCACAGAAGAACCAGAGCCCAAACATGCGCTGCTCGGTCAGCAGCCAATGTCCATCACTAACTGCCATGGAGGAAAGGACGATGGAGAGAGCCATACACAGGATGATGAGAGTCCGACACAACACTTCCAGGAAAAAAGGATAAGACTTCTCCTGGGCAGCAGGAACCATGGCCTGTGAGTGATGTATTTAGGTAAAGTCACAAAAAAAGTTGATTGGGGTTTTCAGAAAATAGTACAAAAAATGTCTTAGATGGCATCCTGTCAGAACTGTACATTATCAAAAAAAAAAAAAACCACCATCATACCAGCCCAAAAATATCTGCCCACTGTTGGTGCTTTTCAACTGATGAATGGGGTAGAGGAGGGCGCAGCTATACTGCACTTAGGCTACATGCGATAATTCTGCATATAAATGGCTAAACAAAAATAGACAGGTAGATGAATCTAATAAAGTGGTCACTATATGAAGTACACACCTAGACACGGTTTTATTATTACCTTACAATTGTAGCGATTGAACACAGTGCACGCTAGTGGCACCTGGTGGTCAAAATCATGACGTGCAGGGTAAATCTACTGCATGATAGTGGAGGTTGCAATGGGTTTTGGGTTTCCAACTAACAAACCTGTACATTCCAATCCTTGCAGAACGTTTTTAATACAGCAGAGTAAACTGTAAAAAATAGATACTGTAAATAGAAAAGGGCTCTTATGATACGTGTAGGTTAGGTCTACATAAGAGTCACATTTGTGCGACATTGACTACATTTACATGGACAGCAGTAATCTAAATATTGAAGCTGCTCAAACACAGGAACCTGAAATCTCATTTTCTGCTTGATGACAACAATGTGAAGAGTTTCATAGATTCATAGTTTTGACCTTACTCTGATTAAGATAATAATGTGATTGTGTCTACATGAGTCGCTTTTAGAATACTCCTGTCATGTTATAGAACATAATTAGATTAACAGGCCACGTCACCATGCCATGCCAGTGCAGTTAATTATTTGTCATGCTGTACGTGCTAATAGACAATGTTTGAATCCGTGGGCTGCGCCTCAAACCGCGTACTTACTGCTATAAAGTAGCCGAGATACATGTATTTTTCCACACTACAGGCCTATAGTAGGAAAGTATGCAGTTTGGGTCACAGCCGAACTCTTTTATTCGCCGTAAATGTTGAGAGCTGCCGTGTGTGATCGTGCCCTGTCGCAAAATGCGGTGAAAACTCTCACACGACGTTCATAATGTGATTAAGGTGTTTACATGTCTGTAATACACGTCCATAATGTGACTAAAACAGGAGTACTCCACCTGTCTTAATTCAATTATTACTTAATTAGATTAAGTTAAGACAAAATTGCTGTTTACATGGTAGTTTCTTAATCAAAGTATGGTCTTACTCAGGTTAAGAGTGAATTATTGTTTTCCATGTAAATGCAGCTCATAACACTTTGGCTGAGCCCTGTGTTCAAAATGATCTTTGCGTTCTACAGCCACGCTTCTCTAACTATGTCACTCGTATTAATCATGTTACTACAGACTACTGTATATTACTCCTTTTCATTTATGACGCCTTCAACCCACCCGTTTCTTTTCCAAATTCACTTATCACTAGAAAGTAACCGTCCTATTAATTTTAAAGTAGGCTAATGTTATTCTTAACATGAATTGTAATTACTTTGGTTTATTTATTTTTTAAACCAAACTAGCAATACCCAAAATGTACAAAAAAAGTTTTAAATAAATCCTTACCATAAATCTTCTTGGTGTCATTCTGATCAACTCCAAACTTTGAACAGCCTTGAAGGTGTCACACAACACCTGTAGTTCCCGGTCAAAAGTCTAAGTGTAATATCAGTCTAACATTAACAGACATGGACAAGAATCAGCAGTTTACCGTTAACCCTCCAACCACAGCCAGCTATTATGTATTATGTGGTTACATTTCTGGTCACGTCTCTTTTCACAGCAGGAGTGAGAGAGAGAACAATGCTGTCAATCAGGTAGGCTGAAAACTTTACCGTGCCTTACATGCAATTTGTCAATAACATTGATTATTATGTGTGGAGGTGGGGGTGTGGTCAAATGCTGGTTTGTGGAATGGAGGGCAGGGCCTGGAGAAGTGAGTGGTATCGAGCTACACTAGTGATGGGAAGTTTGGATCATGTTACTGACTCGGATCATTGAATCTCGTTCCACAAAATGAACAAATCTTTTTTTCAAGTCATTTCAGCAGAATATAATATAATGTTACATGTTAAATTCCCCAACACATCTAGTACTTAATAAACTATATATATATATAAAAAATTAATTACTATTGGCTAATCATTAGGCTTTTAGTCTATTAAGTCTGTTAGTTCACCTCACCTCCCGTTTTTTTAGTCCTTCTTTCTTTCGTCACATCTGTTCCCCAGAAACAGAAATTATTAGCTCACCTCTCGAGTCTTCGGGTTGGAGTCGTTCGTTCTCCATTTCCGGGAACCACATGGTGCATTGACTATGGGGCAGTCACCGGAAGAATGAACGACTCGAACCCGAAGACTCAAGACGTGAGCTAATAATTTGTTTCCTGTACAGAACCTATGGGGATTTGCACGAAATAAACAAATCACTCTCCGAGACAACTCATTTTTCCCTGAATCATATTAAAGACTCATTCCAAAATGAAGGACACATGACTAATCTACACCTGTGCGGGATTTTGCTAACGATGTATTTTGTAGACCATTCCCACTCACTTTTCCCAACCCCGCCCTCCAATCGCAAACCGGCGCTCGAACCGCACGTCTTTTAGAATACTAAGCTTTTTTGAAAACTAACAGAATACTACAGAGGTTTCCTCCTCCAATCCAAAGCCATCTCTAAATTGTCTAATGTGTGAACAAATGTGCCCTGCGATGATTGGTTTGTGCCTTGTCCAAGGTGTCCCCCACCTTGTACACGAAGTCCCCTGGGATAGGCTCCAGGCTTCCAGTGACCTTGTGTAGGATAAGCGGTACAGAAGATAAAGTTCAAACTGCACATGACTGATATGAATTACATACCATTAACCTGCAGGTCAATGCTGAACCAGTTCAGTTTAGCTGGAGTGAATTATTAATGTGCAACACTTCTGTATATACAGGCTAACGTTAACTACGGAGATAAGTGATAAACATCTGAACATTCTATTAATCATCTGTAAACAATAGGAATGAAACACTTTCCACTGCTTCAGACACCAGAGATCAGAACTCAGTCGCAGCTTGTGCTTAATTCTGTTCTTTGCATGTATCTGTTGCTAAGTTATGGACAAAAACCAAGGTTTGATGGCATCATGTTTTAATATGATCTCTTTTCATGTATAAAGGTTGTGTGTGTGTGTGGGGGGGGGGGGTTCAGACAATATCACATGAACTGGCAGAATAAAACAAGAGATTCTGAAAATTTATAAAATTCTGTGTTTGAGCCGGTCCTAATACATACAGAAATTTGATGATTACATCCACATATTACATTTAATTATTTGATGTTATTTACTTCTATTATTGATATTTATTTCCAATACATCTGTAGAAAGTAGTGGTCTGAAAAACATCTTGCGTATTATCTTATACAGATGAAAAACACTCAAGAGCTGTTTAAAATCCTCACACAATATTAATTGTCCTAATACACAAGCTGCCATTACTAGCTCAACAAAAAACATAATTTCAAAACTACACAAAAGATACAAAGCTTCTGAAATGTGAACGACTTCATGGAATTAGTGACATTTTAAAAAAGGCTGGAGGGGGTTTCATTATAAAGCTGCTGCTGATTAGTTTCTGTAAGTCCAATAGGGCTTTGCGCTATATTTTGTTCCAAGAGAACATCTTGTGAATGAGATGCATCACACCAGGAGGTTTAAGGCTTTACACAGGACCAGAGGTATTGACAGACTTGCCAGAAGGTGACACTAGTCAGACACACATTTACACTTTAGATTCCATATTTTCCCTTCAGCTCTTCCACCTTGCTGATATAAGCCTTCATTGCATCCTCCTTAGTCATACCTAGAGAAAACCATAGTGAGAGGAAACATTAAAACCAATGCAGAATAATACCCATTTAGTCTGGTGTAATACAGTAGTCACCAACCCTCTTCCTTGAGCACTACCTTCCCACAGATTTCATCTCCAACCAAAATCTAACACACATGTTTAAGTTGATATAGAATTTCTTAAGACAATGAGCTTGTCAGGTGGGCACAATTGTGGTTGCAGCTAAAGTCTTCAGGAAGTTAGATCCCCAGGAAAAGGGTTGGTGACCACTGGTAATGCAATTACACCTCACTTCTGCCTGTAGTGCACATGGCTGGTTTGAGAAATCTAATGTAGACAGTTAATGACCTGAAACAATGAATGCACAGTAAGCTTTAATGAATGTCAGCTCAATATTTAATCCTGTAGCTTGAAGAGTTCAAGCATCTGTTAATCTTTCGAAGTTAGTGAATATTCTAACTGCCAGAGAGTATTAGGAGTGAAAATATTAATCTTAACCACGTCAATCCATGTTTATTATAATCTGATAGTACAGATATGGCACATGTTATTTACTAAACCAATAAATGAAAACAAATGAATGCTTCAAGCTTGCACAGCGACCCATGACAAATACTGTACTAGAGTGGAGTCACTGGTCTGAAATGGACTTAATCTGCAAATCTGAGTAACTAATTTGTCTTCAGACAATTACTAGTTATACTTTACATTATTTGAAATGTACCGCAATTTCCGGACTATAAGCCGCTATTTTTTTCACGCGCTTTGAACACTGCGGCTTAAACAACGATGCGGCTAATTTATACATTTTTACAGGCTAACGAGCTTCATGCAGCCAAAACATTTAGCCTCGTCACATCGGACCAATGAAATTACCGAACAGGTCACAGTGGACCAATGAAACTGTTCGAATTAAAATCAAATGCACTCACACTAAATTTTTCAGATCAGTCATTTTGCGCTTCATGCACGCACCCTCATCATGGAAAATACACAAATAAATGTGTATGATGCAGCTTTCAAGTTAAAGGCGATAAATCATTTACCAAAACTGGCCGCACGCGAAGAGCAACTTTTGCATAAGTCTGCCAGTGGATCCGATCAGCATGGAGCAGTGTCAAAAAAAAACATCTACCATCACCAACGGGGTTTGAAAGGCTGGACTGCTGCGTGATGAAGAGGACAGCACAAGCTCAAGGGCGAATTTGCCTCGAGACGCAAGTGACATTGAGAGCGACAACAAAAGAGAGACTGAGGAAGTGTGATGAAGTAATTCTGAGGCTGTTCAATTCCGACACTGAACAAGACGACTTTAGTGGTTTTAATGCACAGGAGGAAGATGAAGATAGATCAATGACTATTCTTGATAGGCAACTGTATATTTTTAATCAGCTGTGTTACAGGCACTGTTCGGAATAAAGCATTTAAAAGTTAAATAAAAATTGTGTAAATCTCTCGTTACAATGTGGACACGTGCGGCTTATAGACAAGTGCGACACACAATTTTTATTTTTTATTTTTAAAGTTAGTGGCTGCAGCTTATATTCAGGTGCACTCAATAGTACAGAAATTACAGCATTCTTACTCTTCTGTTCCAAAAGCTTTATATCTGACTGTCTGCCCCTCAGCATTAGACTAAAATCTACCTGCGGGTTAAGGGCCTTGCTCAAAGGCACAACAGTGAAAGCTTGGTTGTGCTGGGGTTTGAACTCATGACTTTCCGATCTTTAGTCCAAGGTCTTAATCACCGAGCTACCACTTCCCTCATTATTATATAGTGGCAGGCAAAAGGAACTAACCTTTCTTTGTTTCCCAGGCATCCCACTTGGCTTTACCAGCAAAGTCTAACATACCGGGTCGAGCTGGAAGAAAGGAAATATTACATCACTGAGATTATACACAGCCACAATGAACGTTAACATTCATATTATTTTATTAGATAGACAGATAGAGAGGAATAAAAACTTGTTTTGACAAATCTGAGACATCTAAATGTCTTACTACAGATATATTACTTGCTTCTGCACTAGTTATTGAAAATAGATGTAGAACCTGTGTAATCAGTATAAATCACTCTGCATTAGTTTTTCTTTGTATTCAAGTTTACTGCCATACCAGTTTCAATGGCAGATAATCAAACATTCAATAAAAAACAGCTTATAACAAAAATTATTCTGGGTAACATGCCAACTTCATTAAAGAATACAAGTTCATAAAAACTTGTGATAAAAATTTAAAAATATGTGGTACAGTCAAGTGAGTGTTACAATATTGACATTATGGTGGTTTTTCGCCCTTCAATAAATATCCATGGGTCTTTGTGTGGCCTACATGGCACCTTGGGTACAGCACTTGATCATGTTTAGCTTTAAAAGCTTTATTAAAAAAAAAAAAAAAAGGGCACTTGCACCTCTACTCTGCGCACTTTGCTTCTTCTAGTACTCAATTAATAGATCTTGTATAGTAGCATTACTTGTATTGTTCTCTGCTTGATATCACTTTGCTTGTATCTCTCATTTGTAAGTCGCTTTGGATAAAAGCGTCTGCTAAGTAAATAAATGTAAATGTAAAAGGGTAGATGTAGATCTTTCCAACTACAGGGTTTACTACAGCTCCTGGTTTGGGGGTTCGATTCGTGCCACCATCCTGTATGCTCGTAGTCTGCATGCTCGGTTTCCTCTGGTAACTCCGATTTCCTACCCAAGTCTAAACACATGCGTTGTATCTGCAGTGTATGAAAGGGTGTGCGATTGTGTACTGCGATCAGTTGGCACCCTGTCTAGGGTGTTCCCTGCCACCCTATGTAGAATAAGCAGTACAGAAAATGGATGGATGATTCTTATAACTTATTTCAAAAAGAGGGAATTTGCTCACTGATTAATATTCTGTAAATTGTCTTTGTAACTGATTTACTTTAATTAAAATGTCAAAAATTTTTGGATGATCCATCTTCAAATATTCCAGTGCTTGAAGGCAGGATTTTGAATCAGTAAACAATGACGTTATGCTCTTTAGCATTTTAAATATGTTCCAGGGCAAGAACGAGAGCACGGGCTTCTGCTGTAAAAATGAAACATTGTCCTGGAATACATCTGCACATATGCCATAATGTTAGTGCACTCCATTACAGAACTATGGAATTAAAAAAACAGTGTATAGGCACACCAGTGTTGACATCTCCTACTGTAGCCTGTTTGAACAGACTGTAGATCTCCAGCATCTCGGCATCAGCTGGTTTTGTCTTCAGCTGCTTCACCTCCTCCGCTGCCTTCTGAAATGCCTCCTGTGTGAAAGAGAAACCTTGTATGGGCCAATATTCATGATACTATTTGTACATTTTACAAAAGGTAATACCATCACCTCATAACTGCCTAGAATACAGTGGAGTAATTTAGTGTTCACAACCTATAGCACTGTTCCAGACATGACAGAACAATTAAACAGTTTCATATGAAACCAGGGGTGATGTGGCAGAAATATTTTCCCAAATTTTGCATCATGATAACTGATGAATGCAACGTACTTCCCAGTACAAGTTCTTGATCCACTGCAACTCTGACTAGAATAAAGCAGTTGCTGAGAATGAATGAATAATATAAAAAGATCAATAGATGACAAATTCATGTGTCATTAACGGCTATCTAACAGGTCATATTCAGTCGTAATTTAATAGGAGTTACTGTACTTTCTAGTTGTTTATGGATGCCGGAGCATGTTTATCTTTCAGTGTTCAGTATTTTTGGGCAAACATACAAGCTGCTTTTGCAGCTTTGCTCAGCTGTGACAAGCTGAAACAGCATTCTAAACAACATATACTGGGGTTTTATCTCTACTGATATACATGTCACTACAGAAATAAGGTAAAGGACAAGCATTTTTAATGGATAAACCATTACATATTAACTAAAGTCCATTTAATCATTTAAGTTTTTAATTGTTTATTAACATACACTATAGTTTTTTTTACCCTAGTCATACCATAAAATAAATTTCAATTAAAGAGGAATTCTTGTATGACTGCTTTGCAAAGTGAATTTTTATGATATAAAGTTTAATATGCAATGCCATTTAAAATTGTAGTTAGTACAGTGATGTAAATAAATATAAAAATAAATTAAAAAAAAAAAAAAAAAAAAAAAAAAAGTGTTTCTCTATTAAGCATGTAAAGCCAGGCTTACACGGCACACTAGACCCCCGATCCATTATTCTGGCACAGCATACAATCAATTATTCCTGACAAATCTAGTTAAATCCTGCCCACTGTTTATTATGCTTGAATAAACAAATATTAAATTTAATTATTCAAGCTATTGTGTCATTTTAATGAGTTATCTATTTAGATTTCATGTTTTAATTAATTACACAATTATTTATTTCATACTAGCACCCCCAGCCCTTCACAGAACACAAAATGGTAACGGTTAAGAGTAAGTGTCATCTGCAGCTGCCTGGCTAAATTAGAGGGTAGAAATGTGTAGAAGCATGCCTAATCATTAAATATGCTACCAACAACTTTTAAAAAATAAATAAATAAATAAAAATCCCGAACAGGGCTGAATTTGCACAAAAACAAATGACAAAGTATTAACTTAATAGGAAGGAGGCTGTATGCAATGGTCATGGTGTAACTGCACACACTTCTTACACAAGCATGGCTAGTGAAGTAATATTTCTGAAACTGTGTCAATATTTATTTCTGCACCCTTTCTTCATCTCAGTTCACTGAACAAAAATGGATGTGGCTTAATCGTGCATTTTTCTGGAGTCTTAACTTGTTGGATAGCACTAGGCATGCTTGAACTAAAATAACTCCTTGAGCTCATCCATGCTGTGGACAGGGAAATAAGATATGGTAGAGAAGGAAAAAAATCTTAAACTTGACCTTGAGAGAGAAAGAAGAAAAAAAAAAAAAAAAGAAAAAAAAATTAATAATACGCTGCATTTCTGGTGGGGGCGCACGGTGGCTTAGTGATTAGCACGTTTGCCTCACACCTCCAGGGTCCGGGGTTCGAGTCCCACCAGGGCCATGTGTGTGTGGAGTTTGCATGTTCTCCCTGTGCGTCGGGCGTTTCCTCCGGGTACTCCGGTTTCCTCCCCCAGTCCAAAGACATGCATGTTAGGCTGATTGGCGTGTCTAAAGTGTCCGCAGTGTGTGTATGTGATTGTGCCCTG
>JAFFST010051855.1:177109-189750 GCA_022414735.1 Noturus placidus | reverse complement strand
CCCAAGGCGCACACACACACACACACACACACACACACACACACACACACACACACACACACACACATTTATCACTGTGGTATAAAATGCATTACTCTCCATTATCAGGAGGCATACACATATATACAGTACATATATATATATATATATATATATATATATATATATATATATATATATATATATTCAAATAGATGTTTCACAGAAACACAGATAATAAAGAGCAGATTGTTGAATTGCTCATTTAAGCAATCAATATAATTCAATCACTGCTACATCTTTCATCTTCATTTATTGAATTGCCTTATACTGACAGCTCTGTAGTTTTGAAAGATTTATATTAGACTTGGAGGTGATATATTAGTGACTCAGATGGCACTGGCAAAATATCTTGAAGGTCAGTCATGAGTGTGATGAACAGGAACTGTTTTATTACCAATTTACTTTATTAAGAGCTTATGCCAACTTTGGATCTATTAGGCTTATAATGGAAATATGTGTAAAATATAATTTCAAATTATATTAAATTTAAATCCAAATAGATTCAATATAAGGTTTGCTTAGTTATTATGTTAACTCTTTATTATTATTATCCATCCATCCATCCATCTTCAACCGCTTACTCCTTCTCAGGGTCACGGGGAACCTGGAGCCTATCCCAGGATTATTATTATTATTATTATTATTATTATTATTATTATTATTATTATTGATGCCTTACCTCTGGATGGAGCTCTCATCAAATGGAGGCTACAGCCTGGAGATTGCTTAGGATGGTACCGCTTGAAGAACCATGGAAATGTTTTTGGACCTCAATTTCACATGGACACTCTCACTGTGGTTGCTAGGACTACAGTTGTTGCTATGGCATTGGGACTGCAATTACCACAGTTTTGTACTCATGTCTCCTTTAGTGAATAGTGGACTAGTTCAACAAACAGACATCATGTTAAACCCATAATGAACTTTCTTTTACATTCACACTATCTGTTGTTACCCAGATGATGATGTGTTCCATTCTGAGTTTGGTTCCTCTCAAGGTTTCTTCCTCATATCCCCGTGCTGCGGGGGTTTCCTCCGGGTACTCCGGTTTCCTCCCCCAGTCCAAAGACATGCATGGTAGGCTGATTGGCGTGTCTAAAGTGTCCGTAGTGTATGAATGTGTGTGTGAGTGTGTATGTGATTGTGCCCTGTGATGGACTGGCACCCTGTCCAGGGTGTACCCCGCCTTGTGCCCGATGCTCCCTGGGATAGGCTCCAGGTTCCCCGTGACCCTGAAAAGGAGTAAGCGGTTGAAGATGGATGGATGGATGGATGGTGCACAGGGACTTGAGTGGATGGATTGTGCTTGTGTGCGATTGCTTTAGACTTCCGCGTCAGGCTTGGATGCAGCTAGTTTAGTCTGAAATGATCCAAACATGGAAGTTAAAAAAAAGTGAAAGCAGTACAATGTGCGTGGTAATCTGTAATTCACGCAATTCAAATGTTATTCTCACGTTTATGAGGAGCTGACTCTCGGAGTAAAGGCTGAAGCCGCGAGTGGGTTAGCTTTAGCAAACAGTAGCATAGTCGCTTAGTTAGCACGGCAAGCTGTTTAGCTTGAGAGCTAAGTTTGACAGTCATGTCATCGGAAACGGTTCTCACTGTGCGCCTGGTTCGCTCTTTTGAACATCGAAACTTCAAGCCATTGGTGTTCCGAGGTGTGAATGTAGATCAGAAAGTCGAGGAGTTTATTGCTTTTGTAAAGAAAGGTAAACTGTGTCATGCATGTCTCTACAAATTCAACAAATTATTGAAGTTATGGTGGCTTTTCCGCGACAAGTCTTTTATGTAAGTTGCTTAACTTTTAAACCATTTACGTTTTTCGTCTTTCTAGACGTTTCTACAAGAGATGGTTTGCCCCCACCTTTTAAGAAACATGACTATGGTAAGTTAACTCTGCAAAACCTGCTGGGAGAAAAAAAGAACAACAACAATAGCCTAGAAACCATCACGGAAATTCTAATGGTTTCCACTACAAACACCATTACAGATAATCAGCTAACTATTGAAACTATTATCATGACCATTATTAGTTCTTAATGGTATCCACTAGACATAATATTCCACCAGTAGAAGACAACAAATTACCAGTAGATACCCACAGGGACCATTAGAGTTTCCATTAAAAGCAATACAATTTCCATTATAACCATTAAAACCACTACAAATTTTATGAGGGTTTCTAGTGGGGGTTTTTTTGTGTATTTTCCCCCAGCAGGGAAGGTTGATGTGATAAGTACAGTCTGTATGTTTACAACACTGACAAACCCCTCTCATGTTTACAGACACCATGAAGATAATTCATCAAGCACATGGAGCAAAGGTACGACACTAGACTCAGATCACTAGTAAAACTCCACCCTGAAACAAGTGAAAGTAGTTTATATTGATGTTTATGTGATGTTCTGGTGTTAAATTGTTGGTTGTTGCTGTATTTGTGTTGTGTTGTGCTGGTGTCACAAGGGGACATTGCTAGTGCTGTTCTAATCAGTCCTTCCTGGATTTTGTAATTTTGCTATCACCGAAACTAACACAAAATCTAGCAACTATATTCGGACGAGCTTGCAATTCTTCAAAATAACTACAGACTTGGGCAAAGACGCATCATTTGACATCATCACAATATTTATTCAGCCAAAGCCCTCTTCGATTCATGTGCATCAAGCATGAGTAAAGCTAAAATGTCTCATTTACCAACAAGTGTCACTGTGAAGACCATGCAAAAAAATTTTATGCTATTTCAATTTCACGAATTCAAATAATTTTCTCAAAAAAACAGCAACTTGCCTTGCAAATTTTGAATAAATCTGCAGCAAAATCAAGCTTTTCTGGCTGCAACAATCATGAAAAAAACGAAATCCTGCATTTTTACATTTATCAGACGCTTTTATCCAAAGTGACTTACAAATGAGTGCACACTCATAGCTGCCATGCAAGGTGCTAGCTTGCCATTGGGGGCAACTTAGGGTTCAGTGTCTTGCCCAAGGACACTTCGGCATGGGATCACCCGGGCCGGGATTCGAACCACCAACCCAACGATTAGTGGATTAGTGGATAACCCGCTCTACCGACTGAGCCACAGCCACCCCTGTATGGAGTGCATTGTGGTATTTCAAGAGTCAAATTTCATAAACAAGCAAGATCTTCTTTTCTCACTCACCATTTCCCTGAGACATTCACTGTCAATGAGAAATCCAGTGTAGAAGTAGTGGAGAGAGCAAACGATGGACTCAAATTTCCAGAATGCAATGCAGCTATACCACAGTAACACTGAGTTACAGAAGAGACTCAGTTTCGCTAGTTAACAACCCATCAGATGATAAACACAATGCCGTATAGCAAGAAAGTTGAAGCTTTGTATCCCAGTCTGTTTGTGTAGAGTGTTGTGTAGGTAAGAGAGCTGGACAGCTTAAAATACTAAAGTGCTGCTGCATCGCTCTTATTAGGTAAAGGTGAAGCAAAAGTTAAAGCCCACTAACGCCTCTATCAGCAAGTAGTTGAATAGCATTGTGGCAAATGTAGGAAACCATAAAGCAACGTGAAAATAGACCGACTTGGTCAATGAAAGACGTTTTAATTAAAAAATCTGAAAGTCTAAACACTGTAGAATTTTTCAATAGCCATTCTGTCTATTTCAGTAGAAAAAAAATCTTGGATGCCATCAATGATCACTTTAATTATACAGATTAAGCCGAGATTATACAGCAAGCCGTGCAGTGTGGATTTTTTCCTTTAAACACGGTACAACCTCTTGAGTGGTCAGACTTTCCTGAAGAATTAATAATTGATTACATTTTAAATAGTAACCTCCCCAGTGTTTAAATGTGCTGAACAATAATGTAATGTGACATTTCTGATTTCAGACTAATGAACTGGTGATGAGTTTAGAGGATGATGAAAAGCTGATTCTTCAAAATGGGCTCGATTTACGAGCATGTGGCATAGGTAAATGTCCTCTTCTCCCATACTGCCATCGCACACATTCTCCTCTTATTTTACTGCAATCTAAAATATAGGGCTAAAATATATATCTTATTTGCCTTTATCAAAATACTGACATTCCAGGTAAGCTTTCTGTGAGTGATAGAATAAACAATGGTGCAGAACAACTAATTATAGTCTAATGCATATCAGTCTTTAACTGTGGCACATCAGGTCCAGCAGTTTGATTTAATAAATTACAAGGCAAATCATCACAATATCTAGCAATATAATTATATATAATCTATTATAGTATCTGTTAACTAAGAGGAAGAACATATGTGATCTGACACTATAGCTCATTGTCTCTCATCCTTTATCTGATCACATGCAAAATTTAGATTACTGTGGATGTGAAACTTTATATAAAATATGAAACTTGGATCATCATGTCACTGGAATGTCACCATGTGTGCTTATCATGTGACCTCACTGTAAATCATTATTATAAACCTGCAATTAAGGCATACAATTTTTGGTCATGGTTGTGTGAAGTTTTTTGTGTATATCCCATTTTGGTCTCACTGTGCTGTCTCTATTCTTCTTCCAGCCAATGAAACAGAGCTGGCCTTCTTCAAGATGAGTGACTATGAAAAGTATAAGGCCAATCCCCAGACTGTGTGGTGAGACACAGCAAAGTGACGTGTAATTCTGCTGTGTTTTTATTTAGAGGAAGCAATACAACATCCAGAACTGCTTCACGTCTACCTGCGCTTACATTTTTCCAGGATCAGCCAGACCAAAAATGATGTTTTCATTTCAGTTCAGTTTCTTCAAGCCAGTTTAAAAAATCCACGTTGTCAGCAGACTTTATTTTCAGACAGACATGATTTAAGGTTCCATAAGTTTAATAGACAGATATGATTTAAGGTTCTATAACAAATTAAATGGAGGATAGTTTTTTGTATAGCTTTCACAATTTCACAGAAATGTACACATTTACAAAGACATTAACAGTATTTATCAGTATAAAAAAATTATAGGGTTACATGCATTATAATGTTTCAAGTTTTAATACCACCTGTTTTTTTTATTATTTCTTATCAGACAGTGATGCATGTGACTGAAATTGTGTTTATTATATTAATCTCATTAAAATTCATTTTTCTCTGTTTTTCCAATAGAGGAACAATCACAAGTTTTGAAAGGTCAAAGTGTATATCATAGTGTTTGATGCATGCTAGTGCACACACATTTTTGTACAAGATGAATTTCAGTGAATATCTGGGCCCTGTTCTTTGCTTAACAAAACCAAGATAAAGTGACATGCCAGATTTGGTATCTTGGTAGTTACAAATGGGCTAATTCAGTTATTCACACCTGAGAACATTATTGAGGACATAATTTTACATACACCTTGCAGAATCTGCAAAATGTTAATAATAAAAAAATAAAAGGGATCATAAAAAATCACATTTTGTTTTTTATTTAGTAGCTCTCTGAATCAGCTATTTCACATAACAGATGTTTACATATAGTCCACAAGATACAATAATAACTGAATTTACACAAATGAAACAGTTCAAAGGTTTAATTTTTTGGACTTTCTTCAAATTCCAATGCTAATTAGAAAATGTAAATATCAAATGTATTTGTAATTGCATTTCCTTTATGAGGGTGTATAATTTGAGATGTAATTCAAATTCAGTTGCAGAATGTGTATTTGCATTGCCATTTTTTGTGTAGTGACAACCAAAATTAAAATGAAAAAAAAAAAAAAAAATGTCCTTAAGATACTTCACTTTAAAGCCTATCTTATCTCAGTAAACATGACTAAAGGTTGGAATTGTGTTTGTCTCATTTTTGGAATTGTGTTTGTCCCATCAAGGTAAACTTTCACTAGATAAGGAGACTTTTAATTGCTGTAATGTTAGAGAATGAATAGGAACTAGCTTAGCATGGGAATTGTTGGAAGTCATTGATCATGGAATAATCTTAGTGGTAAAATGTTTACTGTGGGTCAGCAAAGGCAAGATTTTGATGACAGGATATTGGCCGAGTGGAATGGCTGACAGTTTTTTATTATTATTATTATTATTATTATTATTATTATTATTATTATTGTACTGTCACAGCTTAATGGTAAAATTGTACCTGATATAAAAGATTGCTTGTGATTACACTGGCATTTCACACAATTGCTAGTTCAAAGCCCATTAATAGGTTGCAAGGTTGTGTTTTTTTCTCTAAAAGCTTGAGAAAGGCCATTGGTGGTTCTTCTCATCCCCCTTAACTGTTGATGACAAAAAAAAGTAATACCACTATGGGATAATCTATGTAAACATATTGTCAGTCCAAAAGGATCAGTAACTAGAACCAGATCTGGGGGGAAAGTTGTGACACCTAAAAGACTGGATTTATAATCACTCTTCTGTAGCCTTAGAGGACAATTTTCACAGTAGTCTGGCAGTTTACCCCTGGTTGAAAGTAATAAAAAGAAAAAGGGGAAATATTGCTGTTATGGTGGCAATGTGTAACTGTAGGTAATGTCTTTTTCCATAACGTTTTCATACTCTGAAGTGAATAGTTTTCAGGTAATGTTCATCTGCATGAAATATATTGTTTTTCACTCATTGTTGAGTTGTGTTGTGTTCTAAGCGATGTCTATCAAGCATAAGATGTAAATCCTATGTTTTCCATTATTCTCTCTTTGTTAAAAGGGGAGATTTCTGATAATCTATGTAGGGAAACTACATAACAATGTCTTACATGGTTTGAACCATGAATACTGTTTCCGCCCACGGGGGGGCGTTGTGGGGAAAAGAATAAATGCTAGGCTAGTGAATGTGTTGACAGGAGTTTTTGTGTGCTGTTTCCTTCCACAATAAAACTAGAGAACTAGACAGTCACCATTCTGGTTGCAGCTCATAAGGCTACAGAGTCTTTAAAACATCTACAGTGTTAACCTTATGTAAGTGCTAATTAATGCTGTATGTATTAATGTTGTTAATCAGTAAATGCATCGTCAATGTCACTTGACTTTCCCACCTAGACCTGTGGAACTGTCCTGTTCACCTACAATCGGTGGTGCTGTGACACAGGGCATTTGCGTGTGCTTTCCCAGCCCCTGCGTATGCGTGCCAACTTGGCAGAAACACATGGCAGCAGCAGGAAACAGCGGCACACCAGCACAGCACATGGCAGAGCCACAGCAAGCATGTAGCTGGGTGGCATGTAGAACGCATAGGACTGGGAGGAGAAGGCAAAATTCCAGCCTAACACCAAAGTGTGCATGACAGAGAGAGTCAAAGCAGCGTGTCCTAGTCCAGACTTGTGGAAGAAAATGAGAAAATATAAGTTGTTAAGTATTTATCTTCTTTACATTTGTACTTCCACTGCCATCCCTTTCTTAGTCTGTTAAAAATTGCTATGGTTTGATTGTATTAAACTCTAATTGTTTAAGTGTAATTACAGCTTGAGGTCTTTGAAGTCTTTGCTCTTTTATTGCTTTACCTGTGATATGTGCTTACATGGGTTTGCATTGCCTACCTGAATAAAGGTGAACTCCTTCCATGTGAGGATGTTGCCCACTGAGGGGAGAGATGTGATAGCTAACAGGGAGAGGATGCCCAGGCCTAAAACTCCACTGGACACATAGAGATCAGTGCGCCATACATCCTGTTCATCCCAAGGCATCTCCACACCTGACTTCACCTGAGGTACACGTGGAAAAGATAAAATGGCATGTCCCAATATGGTTTATTCCTCTCATACCATAGCAATATGCCTTTATGAGACAAATTAGTTCCTGTTTTCAGCTTACATTATTACAGCTATAAACATCATCCCCCTCATCAGCCTTTCTTTTTTTCTCTCTCTAAGTAAATAAAACAGAAATATGCAGCTTATCATGTTACAGAGAAAACGGAAAGTGCAAAGTCCCCTGCCCTAAAGTCTTGTACTTAAGAAAAGTAATGACCGTTGCAAAGTCCTGAGACCTCATAATCCTTCCATAAATGTTAAATACACTTCTTAAAGAAAGCTGCACAGTATCAGTGATTATTGCATATTGTTAGCCACTGTAACAGCTTCATTTATGCTGTACTACTTACTTTGCACTTTTCTGTATATAATACTATATTCTTGTACTTCCACTTGTATAAAGTGTATAAAGTATATAACACTATATTCTTATACTTCTTGTTAGAAAGTATATTATGTATATAACACTATATTCTGTATAGAACACTGTATTCTTGTAGTTCCAGTTAGACGCTAACTGCATATCATTAGCTCTGTACTTGTACTATTCATAATGACAAAGTTTAATCTAATCTAATCTAATCTAATCTAATCTAATCTATAGGTTTCTTGTTGTTAAATTTGTTTTTGATCTGTTTATTATTAGCCTTTGATTATTTGGATTGTCCACCAAAGAAGTCCCCCTGAAAGAGCTGTAATTCAATGATAATGTATTAGAATGAGCACATTAAAATAAATATGTGAATATCAATTACAACATGAGCTATTGTAAGAGCTGTTCTGTTAGGGGAAAATGAATCAACACCATCTGACCAATCAGATTGGAGAATTCAGCAGTGCTGCAGTATAAAGTAGTACTAAGTAGTACCTAAAATAGAGTGAATGGGGAAACCCTTTACGTTTTTTACTAAAGTAGATTTAAAAAAAATGTTTTCTCTTATATGTGTCATGAATACGCGGGAACTAGCCCTGGACTACGATTCCCAGCAGCCATTGCTATGTCACATGATTCACCTGATTGTTTTTGGTTAATCAACTTCATTATTTAAGTCAGTTTGTACAGCGCTCATTGTCTTGTGTTCTTCATCTTTGTGTTCATTGTTTCCATGTTCATGTTTGATTCATGTTTTTGTGTCTTACGGTGTTCCATGTTTTCAGAGATTTTGTGTTTTGTTGTGTTTGTCATTAAACCTGTATCTGCACTTGCATCCATCTACACATCCACTGCTGACAATATGCATGGTTCAGTTTCCCCTAAATAACATGAAAAATAACTTCTAAAAGACACAAGGAGAAATAATGGTACTGTTAGGTGCTGTCACATTCACTTATTTATACTCCCACCTGACATGAAGAAGAGCCCTAAGGTTCTGTATATTTCCTTAAACATTTATTTATTTAATATAGGAGTAAGAAATGATTATAACACACTAGTTATATAGTCATGTCTACGTCAGCTCCTGCCTCTACTACCAACCACAACAGGCCTATATTTCCTATAATACAGCCTGCCAGCAAACTACAAGCCATGTCTTCACCTAGTTCCGCTTATTCGTAGCTTGCCTGAACTGTACTGTTTCATGATTTTGATTATTGCCTGGCCCATTTGTTAGTTAAACTAATCCCACATTTGCATCCAGGCGTTGTTATTGTATTTTCTGTTAATGAAAGGCAGGTAATTTAAACAAATAACAGTTAGCCACAGTATATGCAGTATCCATCCATCTATCCATTTTCCATACTGCTTATCTTAAGCAGGGGAGCCTCGAGCCTATCGCAGGGAACTTGTGGGCGGCTGTGGCTCAGTCGGTAGAGCGGGTTGTCCACTAATCCACTAACCGTGGGGTTGGCGGTTCGAATCCCGGCCCGGGTGATCCCATACCGAAATGTCCTTGGGCAAGACACTGAACCCTAAGTTGCCCCCAATGGCAAGCTAGCACCTTACATGGCAGCTCTGCTACCATTGGTGTGTGAATGTGGTCTCATTAGTAAGTCGCTTGTAAATGTAAAAATGATATTTTTATTGGGGCGGCTGTGGCTCAGTCGGTAGAGCGGGTTGTCCACTAATCCACCAACCGTGGGGTTGGCGGTTCGAATCCCGGCCCGGGTGATCCCATGCCGAAGTGTCCTTGGGCAAGACACTGAACCCTAAGTTGCCCCCAATAGCAAGCTAGCACCTTGCATGGCAGCTCTGCTACCATTGGTGTGTGAATGTGGTCTCATTAGTAAGTCGCTTGTAAATGTAAAAATGATATTTCTGTAAAGCTGCTTTGAGACAATGTACCATTGTAAAAAGCGCTATACAAATTGATAAATTATTAAATTATTAAATTACAATGTGGGAGACACCTTGAATGGGATGCTAATCCATCACAGGGCACAATCGCACACAAATTCACACAGCCATTCACACACAACAGACAGTTTGGAAATGCCAATTCAATTTGGACTGGGGAGGAAACCGGAGTACCCGGAGGAACCCCCCCAAGCTCGGGGAGAAAGTGCAAGCTCCGCACACCAACCCCCAACCCTGGAGGTGCTAGGCAAACCACTAAGCCACCATGCTGTCCAGTATATGCAATATACTCTTAAGAAAAAAGTTTCCTCATTAGTTCTTAGAATTATTATAAGTTAATTGCTTCTTCTATTGTTCTTTTTCTATAAGAGATGCCTCAGGCCAGTGTGACATCTATTGTAAAGTAGTGAATATGATGTCATGGTTAAGTAAGTTAAAACAAATGTTTTTCATTAAAAAAAGAGTATCCAAATGCAAAAGTACCTGTGAGAAAGCAGCGTTGATGAGCCTGCGTTGCGTGATGGTACGAAGTGGAAGGCAGAGGCTGTACACTCCATGCAGAGCAGCACACAGGAAACTCAGTAAGCCAAGCTGTTTTCTGCACAGCAACCAGGCATCCAGCCAGCGGGGAAAACGCTGGTACTTGGTGCCTCTCCACAGCTGCAGCCATGCTGCAAACAGCCCCGGCAGGTACACCAGTGCCAGACTGACCAGCGCCACACACGGCAGGCTTTCATTCACTAGGTCAAGGACTAGCCTGTAAAAGAAGTTCTGTCCATAGGCTAAGTAAGGCAGAAGAATCCCACGGATAAATCCATAGCAGTAGAAGAAAAAGAAGAGCAGGAAGGTGGTGAGGACAGGGCCGCGCCATGACGGGAAGAGATGCAAGGTTTTCCTTTCGAGATTCTGTGCACAGCATAGGCCACCAACATCTACTGGGTAGAAGCCCATGCGCCGGGCGAGCTGGCCCACCTCATGCTTTGCTTCTGCACTGTCACTGCACAGCAGCACCTACAGTAGAGTTGGGTCAAAGGTCAGGGAATTTACAGGGCATAAGGATAATTAATTAATTAATTAATCAATCAATTTGTATAACGCTTTTTACAATGGACATTGTCTTAAAGTTGCTTTACAGAAATATCATTTTTACATTAGTTTTCCTACAGCCGCAAGCCTAGCATGCAAACCCTTATTTGACGATAATACAATGTACTACAATATATTATAGTATAATGTAGATCGTTATGTTACAATACCAATAATTAATTGCTGTATAAAGACATAAAATGTTTTAATGCACATGCACAAAACATTAGCTTTAGATTCATCTTAACTGAACTTAGGGTTTGTTGTATGTCTAACAAAACTCAAGTAACAGCTTAACGCATATCAATTAGCTTATTTTGTACTTTCAATTGAGTTGTCTAACCAAATAAACATTTACAAGATGGCTTCCCAGCCATCTGTTCCAGTGTAATAAATAAATAAATAAATAAATAAATAAATAAATCATAGACCCCCTTATAATCTTAGAACAAATAACTTTTATCAGAATAATCCAACTTTATTATGCACATTAAACAAAAATGAAGTATTGTGTTTATTTTAAAGAGTCACAAACATGCAACTCTAAAAGTATTTAATAGTGATTTCCATTAGCATGCCATTAAAATCAATAGTAGTAATGTATATAAAAGAAATAATGAAGCTGCAGACCTGCAGTTTAAACATCTGGGAGTCTGCGTGCCTCATTTTAAGAATCACATGTCTAGAGCATCACTGACCTGCTGGTTACCATCCTGTGCACCAGTCTGCAGAGACCAGGCAGAAATTGTGTTAAAGCCTTTAACAACCACACTGTCTGGAAACATCTCTGCAAGCTGCTCTGCATTAGATGGTCTCTTGCTGTTCATCACCACAGCATTACTCACGTCCACCAGAATCTTTCCAGCCAGTGCTGACCTGAGACCCAGCAGGGATGGATAGTACTCAGGAAACAGGGCCATGAAGACTAGACGATTGGCTTTGGCTACTGCCGCTTCTTGAGTGTTCAGCTCCACCGCATCCAGAAACAGACCAGGAGAGATGCGCCTCACACAGCGACTTCCCACCACTACACCAAACCCACATGCCACCAAGCGCATAGCCAAGGAGCGTGAGAAGTCACCGGAACCCAGTATAGCCACAGTGGAAAAAGTTGGAGTCACATGCACTGCATCAACTGTGTCCAATGCATCCAAGAGAAGAGGGACATGCATCTCATTCGACATAGCTACTGTTCCTGTGTATGGGGAAATACTTTCAAATGAAATATATGGATTTAAGGTATGAATTTACATACAGAAAATACTGGTTGCTTTTTCATTCATATTATATTAATATATATACAGTATCTCACAAAAGTGAGTACACCCCTCACATTTTTGTAAATGTTGGATTATATCTTTTCATGTGACAACACTGAAGAAATGACACTTTGCTACAATGTAAAGTAGTGAGTGTACAGCTTGTGTAACAGTGTAAATTTGCTGTCCCCTCAAAATAGCTCAACACACAGCCATTGATGTCTAAACCCTGGCAACAAAAGTGAGTACACCCCTAAGTGAAAATGTCCAAATTG
>JAFFST010051855.1:153005-163177 GCA_022414735.1 Noturus placidus | reverse complement strand
TGTTTACTTGTGTTGTCCTTGATCTTGTTTAAATTGGTTTGATGTTCCGAAACACTTAAGTGTGAAAAACATGCAAAGGAACAGGAAATGAGGAAGGGGGCAAACACTTTTTCACACCACTGTATGTACACCAGTGGTAGAGTAATGACTTATTAGTTATAAATATTTTAGTTTAACAGATATAACTTTACAAAGTATCATTCTATTATGAGTTAAAGCTCAACAGTTATAAATTCACTTTAGCCAAGACTATAAATAAACTTTACAGAATAAATATTTTACAGTATTTCTATGAATATGACAGATTATTCAACAAATAAATAAGCAGATAGATAGATAGATAGATAGATAGATAGATCGATAGATAGATAGATAGACAAAACAATACAATACAAAACAATGCAAGCCAAAATATTTTAACAGCTTAAAACAATGTCCTCAAGTTGAGATGCAGAGCTCTGGACATTAGAAAGTTGCTTTTAATATAGTAACTTTAAACATTGCAAAATGATTTGTTTTGATGTGATGTGACATACAGATAGTATCTATTCGTATTTGTACGACAAGTAATGTCAAGTGGATTTCATAATATGTCTGTGTTTGCACCTTTGGAAAATAATGATGAAGATGATGATGATGATGATGATGATGATGATGATGGTAGTAGAAGAATGAAGATGAAAAAGAAAAGAAAGAGCAGGATCATTAGGGAGCTGATGGTAAAGATGATTACTAAAGATTATTGCATGGTTCATGAGGTTAGCTCAGTAACCTACGGAAGCAGAGAAAGTTCAGTTTCTCATCACAGTCTTTCATTTTCCAAATCCCTTCGTGTTGCGCTAAAGCTCCACATCGCAGGTTTCTGGCAGGGCATTGGGGTTCACCCTCATTAGACCAGGCATGGTACCTCAGGGCATGTTGAGTAGTCCAAAACCAGTGTTCACTGAGAAAGCGCAGACCAGTCCACACATGTTCTGTTTGTGCTGCCAAACCTATCTTTCATCCAAACCTCTGATGTCAGACTGATCAAGTCGATGTCGTTAATCCTGCAGTAGTCAAGAGCCTCTTCCCATGTCATTTTCTGCTCCACTAGAATCACGTCAAACTTCACCATGCAGTAAAAGCTAAGATTCCATGCACATGGTACAGGAATGCATACTTGTAATGCATTCCATACTAGACTACACAGTCCTGTAGCATAATTTGTATGAAAAGCAATTAGACAAAATGGTTCAATGTCCCCTCCTGACCACTTTGTCAGATTATCACTGTCTGTATATAGTCCAAGCCAGACACGCGCCATAGTAGTTTGTGTTGTTGGGACAAGAAGGAGGCACAGTACCTGGAAGAGACTTTATCTCCTCATGGGTTGTCACAGTTGACAGATCATCATAACTTAATCTGCAGTACTGTTGAGCTTCAGGCCAAGTCAGTAAATGGCTCACATAGATGTGTTGCTTTTATCGAAAGCGCTTTATACTGTGTCTCATTCACCCATTCACACACACTCCAATGGTAGCAGAGCTGCCATGCAAGGTGCTAGCTTGCAATCGGGGGCAACTTAGGGTTCATAAGCAACCCCTTCTTCTCATAAGCAAGCCAAAATAAACTGAAATAAAGTGAAATGTAGTCTAAGGTATTTAAGCTTCCTTGTTCCTGTCAGTACAACAAATTTCTCAAAGTTAAGTCTTACCAAAGGATGAAAATGTCATTGCAGCTTTTAAAGACTATACAGCGAATTCATTAAGTACCAGAATGATGCTGTAACATTTTAAACTGATTTAAAGTTCATACTGCTAAAACAGTTTTACTTTAAGATTTGAGTCTACTTAAGGCAATGGTCAGGGGATTATAATGGTTGGAGCTAAAGTCTTCAGGAAGGTAGATCTGTGGGAACAGGGTTGGTGACCACTGCTTTAGAGATATATAACAGGACATCATTAACTTTGAGAAGTATTTACTGTATTTGTTATTCTTTTGTTATTTATTTAGGCAGTGGCAAAACAGCATGTTGAAGTAAATTGTACTGCACGTTTGGAGACAGTCAGTCCTGTAAAATGATTTCATTTTAAATTAGAAGTAATCACTGCCACCAAAATGCAAGGCCTGAAGTTGTAAATAATATGACTTAATCAACCATCGTGATAATTTGCATGAAACATCTTTCATTCATTCTTTATATGATAACTCCCTAACTTGCTAACTTGCTTGACCTCCAGGAGAGTTAATTTATGCAGAAGTGAAGTAGGACCATGTACTGCCAACGGCAAACTGACATTTACACACACGCTCTAAATATTATTGTCACCGAATGATGCAATATGTGTGTGTATGTGTGTATGCATGCATGTGAAAAAGGGTTACAGAGGGAGAGAAAGCACATGTATGCCCTTGTCTGGTTGATGTCCTCCCCCTTCAGTAAGCTAGGCATCTGCAAAAGCTGCAAATGTATGTGAATGAGTTTGAGAGAAAAAGAGGAGACTTGTTATGACTGCGCATATCTGCAAGATCTTAGCAGATTTGTGTCAAGGACAAACAAATCTGTCTTTTCATGCTAAAGGGAGACCATTGTGTATGACAAAAGCTAAAAGTTTCTGACAAGCAGAGTTCTGTATGTTCACTCATATTTGTAGCAGTAGTAGATACTAAAGGTCACCAGAATTCACAAATATATTTTGCATTCAGTCTTAATTGTGTTGATGTGTGTGGTGCTGGTATGAAGGCCACCACCACCACCACCACCACCACCATCATCATCCTCATCATCAGTACAGTAATTGTGCATTCTGTATAAAACACATCTATTTTGTTGGTCCACTTTGTAGGTGTACAGTTGGAGACAATAGCTCATCTTTTTCCATGCACAGTGTGTCTTCAATGTCAGAATGACCTCAATGCCTTCATGAGTGTCAGTGTCAATCAGGGGTTGTCTATAAAAAAAATCACATTTTCCAACTATCCTACAGAGCCCATAATGAAAGATTATGGCACAACAGTGACTCTAGTTCATTATGTTCATTTCAGTTCCAGCTTGTATCACTACTCAATGTGGAAAAGTTGAAGGGGGTGAAAACTTATGCAATCACATGTTTTGTGAAAGATTGTGATGTAGTGGTACTAATAAGAGATACGGTTGTATTAGAAATGCAGCAAGGAAACTAAATCCAGGATAAGACTCTGGCACAGAGGGGCTGAATTATAATGATGATGCTTAAAATCTTATGAGAGAAGTGGCGAATATTTCCTGCATGAGATTCTCTCTATAAATGTTGGTGACAAACATACAGATGTCTGTCTGTCTGTCTGTCTGTCTGTCTGTCTGTCTGTCTGTCTGTCTATCTATCTATCTATCTATCTATCTATCTATCTATCTATCTATCTATCTATCTATCTATCTATCTATCTGTCTATCTATCTATCTATGCTTATAGGAATAGACAGGAGGAGCCTGCAGTCACCCACATATCCACAGGCCACAACCCAAACTATAACTCCCACCACCCTGATGAAGGTCAGTCCTCCAATGCATCCACTCTCTAAATTTTTCTTCAACAATCTAATGTTGAGGCTATTCTAAGGCATGCTGGGTCCTGTACTTTCTTTGCACAGTTTGCGCTTTGCTCTTCCTCGTCACTCATGCCTGATCTAATGGTCGTGTGTGGAGGTTCTGAAAGAACAGCTCCAGCTTGTGCTCAGCATGAAGATAAATGGGCAGATTTTTACGCAGATCCTAATGTTATCAAGCAGCTCTGCGCTGACGAGGCTTAGCAGCGTTAAACTTGGCCTCAGGGTGCCAAAGAATTAGACAAAGTCGAGATAAAGGGGTAGATTTAGGATTACTGTCTGCGTCCTAATAAGCACCCGTGCGCGTCCCTAATTCCCTTTGATCTCTGTAATCTCCGGAACAAGTGACGATTGTTATTCATGCGTTTGGATCGTAAATATGATCACCGAGCCACTAATCCAAACTGCAGCGGGCAATTTGCCCTGCGTTGGTTACGTCAGCGCGTCTTTGGTCTCTCCTCTGCTCGGTCTGAAACTCGCAGCGCGCATCACAGCCGTGCCAATGCGGAGAGTTTCCCTGTCAACTCCGTGAAGTATAAGCGAGAGTGGCACCAGGCAAATCCGCCTCCAGTCAACTGCGCTAAAGGTTACGACACATCCATGCACCCCCTGATGCACCTCCAGTGATACCTCTTCTACCTGTTCCCTTTTTTTCTTTTTTTTTCTCCTTTTGTCGCACTTTGTCTGCGCGGCTGCAGCGGTCCATCATTGCCCCCAAAAACCACGCCAGCGTTTTAACGCGAGCTTGTCGGGGGCTGCAAAGGAAGCGGCTGATCGGTGCGGCGCTGGGTCTCGTCGTCATGGTGGTGGTGCTGCTTGTCGCGATTCCCTTGCTGGTCCAGAGCTCCACTATCTCCGCGCACTACGAGATGATGGGCACCTGTCGCATGATCTGTGACCCGTACACCCCGAAAGCGAGCGCCACGGCGCTAGAAGTCATGCAGGACCTCGGTGCCATCCCACCGCCGCCTCCTCCGTCTTTCTCCCGTGGGAACAAAGGTGAACCGGGCCGCCCGGGGAAGCCTGGACCGAGAGGTCCTCCAGGTGAACCTGGTCCCCCTGGACCGAGAGGGCCGCCGGGTGAGCGTGGAGACACCGGAAAAATCGGCTTTACCGGGGGTCCACAAGGAACCGCTCGGACTGAAACGGGAGAACTTGGCTCTGCGTTTGCGAGTGTCAAGATCGCCTTCTACGTCGGTCTTAAAAACCCACACGAGGGTTACGAGGTGCTCCGTTTCGATGATGTAGTAACTAACCTGGGCAACCACTACGACCCTTCCACTGGCAAGTTCACTTGCCAGGTGTCTGGAATTTACTACTTCACTTACCATATACTGATGCGCGGAGGAGACGGAACCAGCATGTGGGCAGACCTCTGCAAAAACGGACAGGTAAATGACTTTCTGTTAAAGCCCCATTTTAACAGCATATACATTGTCGTTCCGGCGAGTAATTAAGGGGAAGTAATATTCGCATGCTCTAGGCTGCATGGTGGACGTTCACTGGTTCGGAAACCAACCCCAGACACTGGAGGCTTGCACGAACCAGAACACTCTCAATGCCGGTCACAAGCCGGGAAAATGTAGAGGGTTGTGTCGGGGAGTAAAACTTGTGTCATAATCAAAATATTTTCTACTATATGTTATATATTCTCATGCTCTAGATATAAAACAAACATGTCGACACAAGTACAATACCAACCTAAACTTAACCTAGCCTCTGTCTTCATAGATATTACAACTACACTCATGCAGAATTCAAAATTGTCGACCTGGAGCAGGGCACAAAATGTGACCTTTTGACATTTTTGTAATTAGGCCTACAGTTAAATTCTGTAGTATGTGGCTTTGAGCTTATTAACTGTTCCATATATATATATATATATATATATATATATATATATATATATATATATATATATATATATATATACTTTCACATATCCCACATGTCCCATTTCTCATTTGGCATTTTGTTGGTGCACAGGTTCGAGCAAGTGCCATAGCCCAGGATGCTGACCAGAACTATGACTACGCAAGCAACAGTGTAGTGCTGCATCTGGACTCAGGGGACGAGATATATGTGAAATTGGATGGTGGGAAGGCACATGGTGGAAACAACAACAAATACAGCACTTTTTCTGGCTTCATACTGTACCCGGACTGAGCTGGACCACAAGAACAGACACTGACGTGAATAGTCATTTATCAAGTTGACATTAACACAGGTTGAAGCCCTGTCCAATCTAGTGCTTCATTTCTGTGTACCTGTGGAAATATGCTATTTTACTTACTGGACCATAAAGTATACGACCAGTGAGAAGTTAATGTTTGAAGTGAGCTTTTTTGGTTATTTTTTACACACAGCAAAATTTCCAGAGTAGAATTAACACCTACAGTGTTTGTGTAAGTCAATATGGGCTCAAATAAACAATGGAAGAGTAAAGAGGGTCTGTCTGTAGATAGAAGGCTGATGGGTGTGTCATTGAGTACACTGTAAATAATATATACAGCATTCTTATTGTAATGCTTGTTTACAGGAATGATACATTGCATTGTTATTTATTTGTTTATTTATTTATTTTCATAGAGTGTGTTTGATCTGTTTGCAGTCAAGTGAAATTACACTTTACAGGACTACATATTGGTAGCAACGTACTACACTAAATATCACTGCTGAAATTTTTGTTATATTATTAAACCTCCGTTATTGACAAATATGAATCTTAAATAAATGTAAAAAAAAAAAAAAAAAAGTTAATGCTAATAAAGGAATATGATAAAATGTGCTTATTACAGCAATTATTTTAGTTCATTTCATATGAGAACAAACATAAGACAATTAATGGGTCACTGACCTGAACACCAAAGAAAAAAAGAAAAGAAACTAAAACGTAAACAATAAAATATCATGCAAGCTTTATGTATCTAGCTAGGCTTAGATTATATTGCCTACAGATTTACCTCCAGATGGCCCTGCCTCCCTAATCTAACCACATCTTTGCGTTTTTCTTTAAAAACAAACAAACAAACAAACAAACAAAACCACAATTAAGGATGACAAAATAATGGAAGAACTGAAAAAATATAAATTATTTTGCTGCTTCTGGTAAATGCTATTAATGGCTAGATTAACAGTAGAGTTAGTGGTGCTGTATGTTTTACTGTTGATAGTCACAGTAATGTTACTGTAGCTAAACAATAAGGTTATTCGATAAATTATAACCTAGCAGTTCTGTTAATCATTTCTGAGCTGCAGTATCAAACGGTAAACACTTTCAATTAGTCATACTGTTTTGAAACAATATATTATTGTTGCTGAAATGACAGAAATTCTTTACAGTGTAGGGTTAAATAGGCATGTCATTAATCACATATGAATTCAAAGATATGTCTTACATATTTGTTCCTAATAGGGACCCAATAGTCAAAGGCAGTTTTGATTAAACCCAAAGGTATACTGTCAGTTTAGTTTTAGTTTTAGCTGGACAGCTAGTGCAGGTGCCACAGTTTAGTAGATTAAAAATATAAACATATATTTTTTTGGTTAATTAGCTAGATGCTCCCTTAGTTGTAGTGATGTCACCTAGCAACTACTAGAATAGAGCTTTGAGACCTGTGAGAAACACAATATTTTGACCGTATGCCTGAATGGTTTGCAAAAAGAACATTCTTGGACTCATGTGAGGCGTGTACAATTACTGTCTCTCTATCAGCTCTGTTGTGTCACAGCATTATGAAAATTACTGACGTAGTGCCACTACAGCTAATATTAGCTGTGAAGATTATGAACCTGTCTTTAAGATTCTCTCAGAAATACTACCCTGACTATCTTTCCACATATGAACTCAAATACATGGCAAGATTTTCACTGACTGCCATCAAGGCATACCTACTCAGAGCTGGTATGGACTCATAAACAAATTCATATTTCCATAAACAAACTCAAAGGCACACTTTCTGTGCCCTGCAATAGGGAATACTGTATTTCATTTAAATAAGTAGGTTTTCATTCAGCACTGGGCTTATTGCTGTGTGTGTTTGACTATGTGTTGTGTGTATCAAACATGTATTTAACTATATGTCAAATCAAAGTTATGAGGACAATGAATTATTAGTATAGGTCTGTCTGGGGTGTTGATGGATTGCTAGTCCTATATGATGTATTTGCCCCGTAGCACAATTTATACACTGCACTGTTAATTTGTTTAGGTATTTCAATAAATAATGTTTTGTATAACTGCTTTCTTTGTATGTATTAAATGTTGTCATGAATCTGAGTCATGAATCATGGTGAGCACATGAAGATTTAAAAAAAAATAATTTAAGATATGCTCTCTGTGTATGGTATGAAATTGACATTACCAAATAATGTTTTTCATGTAAATCTCAGTTAATGAGTAAAGGATGATTGGGAAACAAACATTTCAGCCTGTATGGATGTCTTTGTAGAAGTGTGGAAAAGCAATTGTGTGTGTGTGTGTGTGTGTGTGCGCGCGCACGCTGGTGTGTGTGGGCTGGTCTAGCTGTCAGGCTTCCAGCACTGAGAGCCTTGGCTCAGCACCAACTTGGCTACAGATCACCAATCATTCTCCTACTATAGCAGAGAGACTGACCTCTGACCCCCCACTGACTGAAAAAACTGGCAGACAGTTGAGTACAGTTGGCCTTAATGATTGTGCTTCTAACCCAAACCTTTATTATTAGATAATTCCTTCTCAAAACATAATAATATTTAAGGTTAGAGAACACCAGGAGAATTCTACAGTAAATTAGTCTATATGTAAAAATAGTGTGTAGTGTAGTAGTTTCTTAGCTTAATTGTTTTAGTATTATTAGGATTCACATTCGCATGTAGTAATACACATTTTATTTCATAATATTCTTATATTATTTAATTTTAGCAAGAAAAAAAATATATAATTTGATTTGAGTTTGATTATATATCCATCCATCCATCCATCCATCTTCTATGGCTTACTCCTTTTCAAGGTCACGGGTAACCTGGAGCCTATCCCAGGGAGCATCAGGCACAAGGCAGGGTACACCCTGGACAGGGTGCCAGTCCATCGCAGGGCACAAGTTTGATTATATATTTTATATATAAATAATATTATGCAACCCCCATTGCAAATCAGGTTTATTGTCCAAATTTGTAGACTTTCAGCTGTTTGCCGTGAACAAATCAAACAGCAGCACACTCTCTTCCAATGAAGACTGAAATAAATTTTTTTGTTAAGAACATGCAAACATGAATGACTCATTTACTTCTCAGCAATGACTCTACTTTCTGCCTGTGCTATAGCTTGTTTGTATCTTTAGACTCAACTATACAGCTGTACTTTAGTTGGGGTTAATCATTCACCTTAATTGATGGCAGGTGTATACTAATTAGTATTTAACATGAGTTTGAATTTGATTGGTTGATTCTGAACACTGCCACATTCCCAATTATAAAAGCATGTGCACACTTATGGAATCTAGATATTGTAATTTTTTTTTCCAATCAATTTTTGATTGTTAGGGGGTATGGGTGTGAATTATTGTTACAGGTATTACAATTGGAAATAAACAGAAGGTTTAAGAATTCTGAAATATTTTAAAATAAAGAAAGTAAACGTTCAATGTCTTGAAAATGTAATTAGTACTATTGACAATGTTAACTGCTTTGTACAAAAGGTCAGATTTGCCAGCTTGAATGCACACTGTCATTAAAGCAAATAGAGGACATACCAAATACTAAGAAACTCTAAAATGCATATGTCAATGAGCCTATTTTCACTCACGTTGTTGTCAGTAATACCCCCAATATATGAAGGCTCTAGTAACTCAAATAATCATGCTTTACAATCATGGTGAGCAGAAAGCATCTAAAAATGCACAACATCTCAAACCTTGAGGCAGCTGGGTTCCAACAGCAGAAGACCACATTGATGTTTACTCCTGTCACCCAAGAAAAGTAAATTGACACTGCTGTGGGCACAGATTCAACAAAACTGGGAAGCTGACAGCTGGAATAATAACAGATGAAGTATACATACTGTATCTGTGTATACACAGATACAGTATTTTAGAGGTCTAGTCTTTTTCATAAAATGATATTAAACAGCTGGTGTACAGCCATATTTGTATTTTTTACACACATTTCTCACCACTTGGATAACACATTTATCACTCCCCATGAGCATCATCTGTTGGAACTGCTACTGATTACAGTTTATCCATTACATAAGTCACAAATGTCACAGCTACTTTATTTCATCATTTTCTCGCTGCTGGACATCAAGATATCAAAGGCAACTTGTCACCCAAACCCAGCTTTGTTCAAAACATCAGACAGGACTTGTTACTTGCTTATGGCACTAAAGACTTTTGTTTATTGCCAGAGATGTGTGCAAATGTAAGGCTCCCTTGGAGGAATAAAAGTAAGATAAAAATAAGATTAGTATACTTTACTCACTGGTTTTTAGATGTGGAAATGTTATGACATATTTGAAACATTGTCGCTACTAAAATTGTAGCATTAAATATTACCAGTATTAGCTAACTACAGTGGTGTGAAAAAGTGTTTGCCCCCTTCCTCATTTCCTGTTCCTTTGCATGTTTGTC
>JAFFST010051855.1:138218-151867 GCA_022414735.1 Noturus placidus | reverse complement strand
CACCTTTAATAGTAAACACCTTCATTTACAAATTGCATTTTGTGTTTACTTGTGTTGTCCTTGACTATTGTTTAAATTGGTTTGATGTTCCAAAACACTTAAGTGTGACAAACATGCAAAGGAACAGGAAATGAGGAATGGGGCAAACACTTTTTCACACCACTGTACATGCAATATGGTTAATAAACTACACTTTCCAATGTAACCAGGTCTGAGGTTCAGTAGGCAGACTTAATATGTAAGTATTTGTGTGGTAGAAACATTTAATGCATCTTTCAATGTGTTTTATTACAACAGTATTGTTAAATGTTCCAACATAAAATTTCTTCAGATTATCAAAAGTGAAATATGTTGGCATTTAGATCTTAGAGAATACAAACATTAAACACAAGCATTGAATATACAGTACAATGTGGTCTTACAGGCTTAAAATGGCTTTACTGAACAAATTGTACGATGGATTAATTATTTATTGAGACTGAGGCATTTCTTCGTGCGATACTTTAGACCACTTGTACACAATAAAGAGCTATCAGCTCCTGCTTAACAGCTTGTGATGGAGCTTATAGTCAGAGCTACAGATATATGGTCCCCCAATGTTGGGGACAGCCTCCTGTAATCTCTTCTACCTCAGTGAGTGCTCAGGCAACATATGTACACTGCACATCCACTGGGTGTCTTTTTGCCCAACTAGCCAGAAGCAGAAGTGATCCGTTTTACAGATCTGCACCAAAAAGTTTTAGAAATGATCCAAGTTAACAACGAATAAATCTCCTAGTCCTAAATAGGTGCAGGTCCAGTTCTTATTGAGATTAGATGAGATCAGAGGTTTTCCAGTGCATGAATGGCCATGATTGGTGATTTCAGGGGCTATAAAGTGTCAGTTTGGGGGTTTGTTTCTTACCATTGTTTCCCTGAATCTCATGACAAGCATGCCTCATCCATCCTCAGTTCATCTGTTCATGTTCACTTGCCACCCCCCTCCCTCTCTTTCAAGTGTGCAATCAGCTGATTTATCTACAGATCTGTAAACTAATCATCCCAAGAGTCCTAGGGGAATTACTGACATTTCACTACGCTGATCTTAACACTACTGTACTAACTAGTGACACATACTTCTTGTAGATCCTTACATGTATTTTTTTTATGACATATTGCTGGTCTGTTGTTCAGAATATGTGCTCTGTGGAATTATCTGCTTTCTTTGCATTTGGGTGTAAAATGTGCTATGTTTACTATTCAGGCTGTGCATGCGCTCAGTAGTCTATATCAGTCACATCCTGAGGTTAAGTATATCAAAATACATGTGCCACATACCACGCTGTGTAACAATTCTAAAGTTGAACTAAGGTTCTTGAGAATCTTTGAGATGACTGAGGGATTCTATAGTTTTCTCTCTCTCACTCTCTCTCTCTCTCTTTCTCTTTCTCTCTCTCTCTCTCTCTCTCTCTGTGTCTCTGAAATGATGAATACATATTGTAGTTCTACACTCTAAGAACTCTAAGCAAAAGAGTCTCGCTATTTATTTATTTTTTGCACAAAGGTACAGACTTTAAAATGGGCCTTTAAAGGTCAAAATATGTAAATAAAAGATTTAAAATTTAATTTTTGGTAACTTAAGGTGCAAAAAACTGTATCACCCTACTAACAAGCATCCTGAATGTTGCTTAATTACCCTGTTGATTCATTATCCTGAATTGTACAATTTAGTTGAGTTTTTATTTCCAGAGCGTGTATTATTGTGCACTAAAATAACACACATAAAGTTGAACATTTCACAACGCTTCCATTTCCTGTATTTGCACATTTTGTGTTATAGTTCAGGAACTGAATAATCACAAAAGTATCTTTTCCTGTCTTTGTTAGGACAAAAAAAAATCCTTCCTTGCAGTCATTTTCATAACACTTTGTTTAAAGGGTACTTGCACTGGACTTTCATTCACATTCATAAGCACTGCATGAATCTTTTATTAAATAATGATGGATGATTTATGAAAGGCTTATGACAAAATGTGTGAGGTAACATTCAAAGTTTTATGTAGCATGAGAAAATAATTAAATGGGTAGAGTGTTTTTAGTCTTCTTGAAAAGGTTATTATTTTTTTTGTACTATCAGCACATTCATGAAATCTTTTATGAAGTATCTATTCCATTTTTAATTCTATTTATTTAGCTAACATATGGGCTTCAAAAATAAAGCATGTTACAAAAGATATGAATGTAAAATTGCTTACTACTAGTTAGAGGACATGATGATCATCATTTAACGGAGATTTTGGGCCTCTTAAATTTAAGTTGATTTAGAATGTTGCTTTTTAAGAGTTTTGAATGCAAATTGTAACATAAGGATAAAAAATTATAATCTTACAGTGGATTCATTTAATGCTAATTATGATTACTTTTGTCTTCTGTTCGAATGAATGTGTAATTAAGGCCTACATTCTCACATTACTCAGTTGACATCTTTTGTCATAAATAGCTATAAGATGTCAAAAATCATTTGATTGTTATGGATGCTTAACAGTATAAATTGAATTAATTATTTAAGCTTTAGTAACCACTTTATCTTGATCAGGGTTGTGGTGAATTTGGAGTCTATCTCGGGAACATGGGGCACAAGGCAAGGATACACCATGAGACACCGGGCTATCACAGGGCACCATGGACACACACATTCACATAGTCGTTCAGAACTAGGGGCAATTTTATCATAGCCAATCCACCTACCACCTACCTATTACCTACCATTTTTTGGGAGGTGGGAGGAAACCAGAACACACAAAGGATACCCATGCGAACAAAGGGAGAACATGAAAAACTCCACACAGACTCTAACCAAGCTCATTATTGAACCTGGGACCCTGGATGTGTGAACTGTTATATTTAATACCATTTGAGTTAACACATAACACCGTTTTTAAATACAATAATCATATAAAGAAGATCATGATGCTGATTGTTTTTTGAAAACAATCAATAGGCCTATGAAATGATTCTGCATTTCTACCAATACAGACTTTATAGGAAGCTATCAGAGGAGCAGTCATCTCTGTATGAAATGCTGTGTGGTCAGTAGGACTATATCCCTAACATATGTGATTTGTGTGACTTCTGAATTGTATTGTAGACATTAAAGCAGCCCAGCCTGCGGTTAGTTGTCATGGTGACTAAATTATGGCTGATAATAAGAGAGTAAATCAGAAAGACTGAAGCAGCACAGAGATCACTGGCCGTCCCCTCACCTACTCGTCCTGGCTTCCTCTGCTTCTTTCCCTCTCCATCCCTCTTTCATGCTTCCTCACTGCTCGTCACATCTCTATTCATGAGTCTTTTACATAATAGGCCATTATGGAGTTATGAAATATCCATCATCAAGAGCTGTCAAACCCCCAAGGCCTTCACTGCACTCTGCACTTCACACTTGGATCTGTGTGTGTGTGTGTGTGTGTGTGTGTGTGTGTGTGTGTGTGTGTGTGTGTGTGTGTGTGTGTGGCTTCATACTATGATCCATGTGTGTATCGTTTCTTATCATCCTGACACATCATTATTGAGGTCCACAATTCACCACTTTTCATACTGCTACATGGCTGTTGTAAATCATATACTGCGGTCAGTGAGATGCATTTTTCTTTCCTTAAGTGCTACGAAAGTGTAAGGATTTTTGGCTGAGAAGTGAGATTCTGTAAAACTGTGACTACCGCCATGGGCTCAGCTCTGACACTGAATCCTCCAAAATTTGAAGAGTTTCCTTTACATGTTTTAGTATATAGAAAAATCAGAAAACTCACACAAAGACCTGAAATCCTCTGTGTGCTTTTATCCTATGATTCAATTAAAGTAGCTTATTTCTAATGCTTGATAGTATTTGGCATTTTAATAATGCATGAAGCAATGCTTGTGGGTCTAAGCAAAATATGGGACCATTCTAAGTATGTGAGATTTGTGGTTTGCACTCCATATAGACCATATATAATTGTGTACATCTCTTTGGTTTTCTATTCCCATTTCTGTTAAAAAGGTGAAAGTGTTATATTCAACACCTGATTACCAGCTGGCTAATTTAACATATTTGCTGCTAAATTAATACAATATATTGATATTATAGGTATAACAGTTATCAAAATAAATAAATAAAGTTTCAGATCCAAAAGAATGCTGACATCTGCTGTATAATACATTTTGGTAGGTTAAGCAGATCTGGCAGCAGTGTTGAGGATCACTAACCAAAAAATGCGACATAGCTTTTTATATTATTGTTTACTATAACTATCAAATTCCCACTTTAATGTCACCAGTAAAAATCTCTTTTTTGAGTCTTGTTATTCTCTGAGTATCTTCCACATTGTCTAAGGGGTTTCTTTCTTCACCACTGTCACCTCTCACTTGCTCAGTATGTATGTAGATCTAGACCAGGATTTTTGTAATGCTGCATTGTTACAACTTCTATGTTTATAAGTGTAGTACAAAGAAAATTGAATTTAACCAATAGAATTGGAGCCTGGGCTGTTGCATGCATTTCAATAAACCAACATGGACTTACACTTTTTTAATAATTCTCATGAAATGGTTTATATGAAAACTTTATTAAAATATGAAAAGTAGAGAGGTTATAGTTAGGGTTATCAGTGGTGCTAATAGGTGTACCTACCTAATTCAAATGAAATTGTAAATATACACTCTTGCATGATCAAATTAATCTGAATTTATATATAATATGTGGTTATGAGACAAAGGCAAACTTTCTGATCAGTTGCAGTACCAGAAAATTGAATATTTATTGCTGAAAGATAGTTTGAGCCCAAAGTGCAGCTGGTGTCTATGTGTGTGGGTGTATGAGAGGTGCTGAGTTTAAATATAAATTTAGCCTGTGGCCCCTTAAACAGTCACTGTGGTCCCAGCTGCATGTCTCTCTCTCTCTCTCTCTCTCTCTCTCTCTCTCACACACACACACACACACACACACACGTCCCTTTTTCATAACAAAAAAACATACAAAAAGACACAACCCCTCATCCCAAATCTTCTAATCTTTTTGGCTCTGCATTTCCCTCTGTTTCTTTATGTATTCATGGATAAAATTGTATGATACAGTGGAAATTCTAATCAACGAGACACACTCATCACAGTGTGTGTGTTAACTATGATAGGTATCCTACTTGCAATTAAATGACCCTGCAAAGCCACATATACTGCTGTTTTTTTTGTTGTTGTTGTTTTTATTTAAAATTGCTTTTGCAACCAGTATTGTGTACATGTATAAAAAATTAGGAACTGTCAATTACATGTAACATGTTGTTTAAGACTGGAGTATTTCTACTCTATAGATTATTAACAACCCTTTTAACAAAAAAATGCTGAGGGTATGGGGTGTGGGAGCATGGGCCTGGTTAGTGGAACTGGGACCTGTCAATCACAGATAAAGACAGAGCTATATGAATTATACATGTGCTTAGGGCTGAACTCTGCAGAACCCTGTGTGTGCGTATGGTGTGTTTGTGTGTCTGTGGCTGATCTCCACCTGCACTTGGTCCCCAGGTACTCCAGCTCTCATTAACTAAAGGCCAGTGCTGCTGACCTCTTTTAACTTCCGTTAGAGTTTCAGTATGGTAATTAGTCACAGTAGAGCATGGTGTGTAGGAGTATGTATCTCTAGAAATGACTGAAAAAAAGCCTTATTGAGAGTTTTCATTGAAATTACGCTCAGGTCAAATATATAGCCATTGTACTAGCACATGTAGCAAAACTACTAAAAAAAAAACATTCAAAGCGCTATACTCACATGCATAAATGATGCAAACAGTTAGACATACAGCGCCATCTTTTTTGCCCCCAATAGCTGATCTCATTTTAGCATTTAAGAAAGTTTGTTCTGCTTTCTTGAGGTGTTTTTCTTCTCCTGCACTCCCTAGAGCTTCATTATAAACCCACCCCTGACACTACATAGCCCAGCCATATTTAAATCATAATGCACCATGTCTTTCCCATACCTAAAGTCTGATCTGCCATGCTTAAACTCTGGGTATAGTCTAATCCACTCATGAATTAGACAATCTGCTGTGAAAATTATGAGGGTACTTGTGGTGGTGAATTAATAAGGTAAAGACAGCTGGGAGGTTTCTTAAAAATTACAAGAGTAGTTATATCATACACTTTCTGTCAAACTGTCAATCAAAGTATATTTTTTTCTACCTCCTAAAAAAACCCCGGACTTAAGAGACAATCTTCGGAGTTGTTGACGCCCTGCTCAGGGTTAAACAACAATGTCTTTACAATTTCTTCATAAAGAAATTGTCAAACTAAAATCTTGTTTTTTTTTTTCTTGGTGCAAAAGTCAGGTCCTCTCTAATTTCAAGGTCCTCTTGTTGGTGAAATACACAGCATTCTTCTAGGGGTATTAGAAGTTCTCAGAGCAGCCATTGTAACAGATAGTTGCAGAGTTTCTTCTGTGTTTTAACTACAACATCTTAACCATTATTTAAGCACTGAGATGTACGACTCTCTCCTTAATTCATAAACATAAACACATTTGTAGGCATTCTGGTCAGCAAAACCCCCAGAAAACACGTCTCTATCTCACACAGACAGACAACTGCCAAGAAAGATCACACATTCAGAACAAACAGTGTTACCAGAGGTCATAAATGTACACAACTCGGCTGTCAGCCAGCGGGGACATGGGATGTCAAACTATAGACAAAATCTTATGTATTTAGCGGCAGTTCTGTGTAAGTAACCTCGTTGGCGAACCATTTTCTGAAAACATTTTTATAGTTTAAACGAAACACACAATTCTTTTAAACGGCACTTTTAAATGTTTTACCTCCTAAAGGGTTATGATTAGAAGGTATGTAAAAACATGTTTAAATTTCTTTTGCCATATTGATGGTTTATCTGTTTTATGGGTTTTATTTCAGTAAATTTTTATTCAGTCACGCCATTCTCCCAAAAACGTAATCAACAATTGTTTTCATTTATTTCACAAGCAAACATTCTGCTCATATATATTCACATTCAACCATCATGCTTTTCTAACAATGTAGTTACACAAAACAAAATCCCCCATACATGTCTAGCCAGTATTAACCGTTTGATAGACTTTTTCTTACATCAGACATATTTCACCTAAACAATCCTTAAGTTTCAAAATAAAACAATACCACAAAGGAAAATTCAGAAACAAAGCTTCTCTTATACCACAAAAAGGCATATGTTGTGAGTGATACTTGGAGAAACACTTTCACAACAGTCTCATCAACATAAACGCATTTGTTGGGGGAGATCCCCCACAATACACAAAACCGACACACCCAGACATACAGGTGCCAAAATGACCCACTGATACAGTCGATAGGGTAATTCCCCACCCCTGGTCATAAATTTGGTGTACCTACAGAACTGTCGGTTAGGGGAGCACAACGGGTCATAAATCAGCAAGATAATTTGATTAACAGTTTAACAGAAAGTGTATAATATAACTACTTACAAGTATGATTTTCCTCTCCAGGGACATGGCTGTCATCATGGGGACCGCATACGTTAGCAGTGGACACAGAATCACAGTTTAATTAATATAATATATAAACCACACATTTTAAAATGCTTCTAAAGCTATTTTCTTTCAATTACATTTATTAAAAGGTCCTACAATGGACCCTACTATTTACAAACCTTTGTCATGCCCACCAGCTGGAGTCCTGAACAGCAAATTGTAAGTAGCTATGTAGATAACATTCATTGTGTTGGCATGCTTTGTGTCTACTTCTGTCCACTCAGAGGAAAGGGTCATTGCAAATCAATGCAAAATGATTCTGACTGATCACCTTAATAGTACGATAAAACATTTATTTCCCAATAGATGATCTCTTCCAGAATTACAGGATCCACAGACAAGTGAAAAAAGTATTGAGAAATTATACTTACTGTAAAAGTACAGATAAAGTGAAAGTATAGATAATGTATCAAAATCTTACTTATTTAAAAGTGGAAGTAGCCAGTCAAACATGCTGCTGTTAAATGTAGAGAATTAGCAAAAAAATAACTTAAGCATGCTTTTTCAAATTAAATGGAGTTCTAGGGAGTAAAAGGAGATGTCTTTAAATGTTCAACATCAAATTCCACACTGCAGTGAGGTTTTTTTTTCTTCCTCAAAAAGACCTTTGAGATACAGTTAGTATGCTTATACAGCCATTGGGCCTCATAAGCCAAACCGAACTAAAAGTTTCTTCCAGATTTACAAAAGTTTCTGAAATGCTGATTTTCATTGTACTCACACATGTACACTATATGGTCAACGGTTTGTGGACAGCTGTCCATCACACCAATATTCACTTGGAGAACATTCCATAACAGATACAGTCCCCTGTTGCTTTTATAAAAATCTCCACTCTTCTGGGAAGGATTTGCATTAGATTTTGGAGTGTGGTTAAAAGTGGGGCACTGATGCTGGTTGAGAAGACTTGGCATGCAGTCAGCCTTCCAACTCAACCCAAAAGTGATCAGTGGGGTTGAGGTCAGGGCTCTGTGCAAGCCACTCAACATCTTCCACACCAGATTTGGTAAATCATGTCTTTATAAACCTCGCTTTATTCACAGGGGCATTGTCATGCTGAAACAGGCTTGGGTTAGGCCTCTTAGTTCCCAATGAAAGGGATATAATAATGCATAATGCTAGACAATTCTGTGCTTCCAACTTTGTGGGAACACTTTGGTGAAGACCCACATATGAGTCAGGTGTCCACATACGTATGTCCATATACTGTAGTGTGTGCAACTAATACTTTGTAGGTCTAAATAAAAATGTCATTAAGAAAAAGTTATTAAGAATGTAATTAAGTAAGAGTACATGTATTCAATTTCATTAATACTCAAGTAAAGTATACATACTCCAAAATAATACTTAAGTATAGAAATGAACTACAATTACTCAAGGTTTTCCTACTGATAGGTTTAATGAATATGAAAATGATGTATGCTATGTATTAGTATTAACTGTGATTAAACTCTGAGCATCTTTTTTCCTTTCTCTGTCCTGTCTCAACCTGTGGAATGGATTGGAATGGAAAAAAAAAAACCTAAAATAAATCAAACAAATAAGTGAGCAAGTCAAAGCAATAAGTGAAACAAAGATGCTAAAAAAGGAATCAAAAGAATGGTTTGTGTTTACTTTTCAATTCTTCTAGGTTGATGGGGTGGCTAGCTATGTGTGTTTGACAGGACACAGGTGTGTTTTATGGCTCTATTGACATCTGGGCACTGACTGTGACAGACACCACATTCAACTGCTGTCACAATGGATAAAACAACGGCACACATTCCACATCACTACTTTTGCCCCATCCAGAGTCCTGCACTGATGGCCGAACACTCTGATCTGAAGAGACAGACCAAAGTGCTCTTTTCCTTTCACACAGTCACATACTCTCACATCTGAAAAAGGAGAATGAGAAGGATAAATGAAAGTTCTATTAGCCATTTAGTCCAAAGATTCTCAACCATTTACAGAGCCATTCACTTCTTTCTTTGTCCTTCTCACTCTCTGTTATCCTGCTCCCTCTTCTTTCCCCTCTCAAGTTAAGGTTTGCCCACATGTTTCCTTGATAATCCCTGATTTGTTTTCCATACAAGAAAGAGGTCAGTCCAATTAGGCCTGACAAACAAGCCTATCTCCCTCTCTCCCTCTCTCTCTCCCTCTCTCTCTCTCTCTCTCTCTCTCTCTCTCTCTCTGTCACACACACACACACACACACACACACACACACACACACAAACACACACACACACACACACACTCTCTGTCTCTCTCAGCAGACTGGCCCCGCAGCGCAGACACACACGGACATGCACTCAAATGTCATATTAAATTATGAAATACAGAAGAGATGGGAAAGAGAGAGAGAGAGAGGGAGAGCCTCCCAGCTGGACAAATGGCCAGAAGGGAGTCAGAATGCAAATCACGTCTTTAGCTTAAACTGTACCTTTGAAAGTCCTTGTACATAATGACACTTTACATAATACTAATAAACTGCACATACTATGGTTTAGTCACATACCATAGCTAAAAAGACTAGCAGCACTGCAGTACTATCTGCAGAATAGCAGCACAGGGAATACAATTCTGCAGTGTTGAGTCATATTAGAATTTTTCATTTTTATTATGTTAAACTGCATCAGGCAGCTGTGTGTCTATCTCTCTGAATAATAGGAGGCAGACCATTAAAAGTGACTTACCACCACTATTTCATACAACCATTTTTCCTAAGTTCCCTGCTACACAGGAATAAACGTTAAAAACAAGACGTAAAACTGTTTTTTTTTTTTTTTTTTTTTGTCTTAGAGTAGATTTTGTGTTGAACACGTCTCAACAGTGGCTGTATGGAAAGAAAGGACAACTCTTTCAATTGACTGTACAGTAATTGACCCCCTATTTCTGACCAAGCTGTTTGTCTTAAAACTACAACCTCACTTATGAACAAGTTGATGTACATTTGAAAATATAGCCTTCTTAAAACATCACAGACATAACTGTAACTGTAAATCCTTTGTGGGGAGATAAATAAACAAAAAGAAGACAAATATTGTTTTCAAAATTTTCAGTCAGTATGCTGTATATTACACAACATCTAAATTGTGTTTAGATTCTACAAGGCCTCTTGAATCCATTGGCCTGCATTCAGTCATGGTCTATATGTATGTATACAACAGTGCTGTTGAATTCTCAATTCTAATTGGTTAGAAAGTGTTGACCATATTGTCAGTTGAAAGGCAAAATGACAGGTTTATACTAATGTGCTATGTCTAATAAGTTATAATTTCTATAGTAACAATAAACAGATTGAAAATGTGTTGCTATTTGACAAAGAAAAATGTATAATTGTTGAAATAGTGAAGCTTTCGGAAAGGAGACATTTATTGAAGAAGCCTTTAGTACAGTGATTTATCAGTAACATGTCAAAATGCATGTGATTTTAAATTCAAAAGAGAGAGAAAAGAGAATAGTGAGTGGAAGAATGTGCTATTACAAAAGTGACAACAGGAACTAAATTATAATAACAATAACACTATAATAAAAAAACTTGTATTGACATTACCATATTATACTAACTGGCAACACTCATTCATTGGCATAGTTTGGTACAGCTTCCCTATTGTTTTTAGGTGAATTTCTTTCTTTCTTATATTTTCAATTAAATATATTCTTTATTAACTAGTCTGAAATGATTTAACCTTATACACAAGTCCATAATTTGAATCCTTAAACATTTTCACTAAATTACTTTATGAGTGACGTGCTGAAAGGCAAGTCAAGTTTCTAGCTAAACTGACAGATCTAGGAACTGACCCATGTTTTCCCATATTCAGTGACTTATTACCATTAAAGTTGGATTGTCATGACAAGAGTTTACTGAACACTTTCAGTTCCTTATATCTGTGTAGATTTTTGAAGAGGTTTAATGAAACAGCAACTCTTTCTCTGAGGACAAGTGTTATTTCCTGTATATTTTGGGAAGTTATGTGAACATTTTATTTCCTGACTCAACATAATCAAGACTGTTCATATTGCTAAATATTGCTAAATTGATTCTCAACCAACATCTTGTGAAAAAAGCAGAATGAAGAATGAAATACAATGGAATAATCTGTTATACAATTCCCACCAAAACTATAGGACTGGCAAGGCTAATTCTTTTTGTTTGTTGTTGTTGTGTGTGTGTGCTTTTTTTGTTGCTGTAAACTGAAGACATTTGGGTTTGAGATCAAAAGATGAATATGAAAAGAGAGTTTAGAGTCCCAGCTTTTATTTCCTGGTATTTATATGTATTTACTGTATATGTGTTGAAATTATATTACCTCTGAGACACCTCTATAATATCTTGTTTCAAACTATATTCAGGAAGCACAGCTGTGTTAGTGGGGAGCATTGCTGCCTTACAGCTCTGAAGTCTCCAGTTTGATACTGAGCTTGGGTTACTTTCTTCACGGTGCATATTCTCATCGTGTCCATCTTCATTTTCTCTTCCAGGTTCTCCCATTTTCTCCCACCTCCCAAAACATTCCTGTAGGTGGATTGGTGACATTAATTTGCCCTTAGGTGTGAATGGTGCCCTGTGATTGACAGGAGTCCCATACATGGTGTATTCTCACCTAAAAACTAGTGTGCCCAAAATCCACCACACCCCTAAACCAAGATAAAGTGGTTGCTTAAGATGAATGAATTCAAAATAATCAGCTGTTTTGTCCAAATTTAAACAAGCTAAAAAATACTCTTAGATGTCAGTAAACAGAAATCACAATCATCTATTCTCAGGTGTGTCAGTAAGTAATTAAAAATTAATGGAAGCTCAAGCTTTGGCAAACATCTCTAGGTTTCTGAAAGCTCAAATGTAATCATTTGGATAATCCCCAAGGTAGAATACATGCAAAAGGGTTCTGGCTTTTTTTCTAAAAAGCTGTTTATTTTCGTCCAACAGTTTATGATGTAAAGAGATTTTTTATATCATAATCAGAAGCATAATCATACATCTCACACATGCACACAGTGTGCCGCTGAAGCAGACTAGCAGATTAATCTGTGTAAACTATTAAATGGGCGAGTAGCATGCCACTCATCTATTCAAAGATGAATCACAGTAGTGTCTATAGTGAGATTTGATTTATATTCAATGGTTTGTTAGTGTCTTTATTGATTACCATTTTATACGAAAAAAACTTGGTGCTATGTTATAGATATTAAACAATGCATGTTTTGCTTTTCTTATTTCTATGCTGTTGCATGCTATTTTCATCAAGATGAACAAGCATAGATATAATTTGTAAACAAGTCATTTTTTGTGTTTTTTCTTTTTTTTATCTAGTACATGACTGGGTGGAAGTAGCAGAGTAGATACCATATCCAAAGGCACAGATCTGATTTAACAGAGCTATAAAGCAATATAAAAAATTAAACTACAGATCTGGTCAAAATTATTGGCACTTTTGAATAACAAATACCTTATATTCTGTACATCTATGTCTTCAGAAATAATTGGAAACTTAATTTGTAATTATGAAACATTTTAACATTTATATGAGTCCACATTTATATAGCAAAATGATTTCAGTTCTTTCTTAAAAAAAGTTCAGTCATTTTGTGGACATTATAATGTTTGTGATGCCATAATATACTCAGCCAAAAAAAAGAAACATCGCTTCTTCAGGAGACTGTATTTTAAAGATAATTTTGTAAAATCCAAATAAGCTGTACAGATCTTTTTTGGAAAGGGTTTAAACAATGTTTTTCAGGCTTGGTCAATGAACCATAAACAATTATTGCACATGCACCTGTGGAACGGTAGTTAAGATACGAACAGTTTGCAGGCGGTAGGCAATTAAGGTCACAGTTACAATAACTTAAACTAAAGAGTTTCTCTTTAGGACACTAAAGAGACCTTTCTACTGACTCTGAAAAACACCAGAAGAAAGATGCAATGGGTTCCTGCTCACCTGCGTGAACATGCCATCGGCCTGCTGCAGGGAGGAATGAGGACTGCAGATGTGGCCAGAGCAATAAACTGCAATGTCTGTAATGTAAGACGCCTAAGACAGTAGACAGGGAGACAGGGGTCGTCCATATATTACGTCATCAAATTTTCTGCCATTTTTACCCCCCCTCC
>JAFFST010051855.1:126684-137957 GCA_022414735.1 Noturus placidus | reverse complement strand
TTTTTTCCCCCCCCCCCCCCACACCCCGCATGTCATCTAACGTCATAAGGCCCTTCTCCCCCCCCCCCCCCCCCTCCTTGATGACGTAATATATGGACGACCCCACAGAATGACAGCTAATCATTCTTGCAGTGGAAAATGACATGTAACCATGTGTCCCCCCAGATATAATCGAGAACTTGCAAATGCCTTGGTGGAAGAGTGGAGGAACATCTCACAGCAAGAACTGACAAATCTGGTGCAGTCCATGAGGATGAGATGCTCTGTGGTACTTAAAGCAGCTGGTGAACACACCAGATACTGACTGTTATTTTTGATATTGACCCTCCCTTTGTTCAGGGACTCATTATTCCATTTCTGCTCATCAAATGTCTGTGAAACTTGTTCAGTTTATGCCTCAGATTTAATGTTTTTAATATTAATACAAATATTTAGATATGTTAAGAAATTTGCTGGAAATAAAAGCAGTTGAATGTGAGTGTATTTGACTCATACCTAGTTTGGCTAGGATACTTACCTGTATTATTACAGCACAATATTATTTGACCTCTGTCACATTTAAAAGGAAGCAAAGGGGAGTTTCTTTTTCTAATAAGCTTTATTTGGTACCTATAAATAAATTCTTATTCTCCCTCTCTCTCTCTCTCTCTCTCCCTCTCTCTCTCAATAACTCAATTTTATCTACACAATAGATAATCTACACAGTCTTTCTTGGTTTAGTGTATGATATGGTTTGCACCAGCAGTCCAGATTACTACAGGCAGTTAATCTATTTGGCATTTTAGGTGAAATTTTCCATTGACAACCTCCAACCTACCTGCCACACATCAGTCTATTTTACCATATTAAATTCCATATAAATTGATGATTTTTAGGTTTGTTTGTTTTTTGAAACACTGTGGTTGTGGTAGCATAGGTGTGAGCATTGCACATTTCCAAATGCATACCCTATTATATGATAAATAAATAAATAAATATCATTACTCTGGAGGCCTTTGAGTAGAATAGAAGATATTCCATCTTTTTTTATAGAGAGTAAAGCAGATGTGAATTTAGATTGGCTTGTATGAACAGCCATACAATTTTCTACTTTGGTCTAAGCCTGTAAATCTCAGGGATTTGGAGCAATAATAGATGGAGCCATATGTTTCCATTCAAATGAAGCATGGTATAAACACCTATCTGCTTGATAGAATTACATGTACAAGCATGATTACAAATATTGCAATGGGGGGGGGGGGGGGAATCTATTCATTATTAATTACACTGCACTGAAAATGCTAAAATAAATAGACCTGCAGTATGTCAATTTGCTGAATATATTAATTATTTTCTTTTGTACTGTACATGCTGCATCATTAGACTTTCCATTAGTGTCAGTGGAAGGTCAGATGTCTTGCTAGAGTGTCAGTGGGGGGTCAGTGTCTTTGCTACTACATGAGAATGATGGATCATTGATCACATCTTAACAAATCACAGGTCTGTTTAAAAGATTATTTGTATTAGGTATAAACTGACATTTCAGACACAACAAATAATTTGTTTATTTTTGCTCTCTGAACAAAAATAGACCCCAAAGAAGCCCCACTTACCGATAATCCTTTGGCTCATTGGCTAACCAGCTCACAATGATGTATATTCCTGGTAAATGAACATCCAGTAAAATTGGCTTCCCTTCTTCCTTTTCATGTTCATCTAATGAGCTTTATATTTTAAGTCAGAGGTTATACTCATGAAAAATATACCATTTGCCCTGTCTGCTGCTGATATCGCTAACTCTACTAACGGTTTCAGTGGGACTGTTTCTAGAATTCGAATTTTACGTGGTGAAAAAAGACAAGCAGAGTGATACATTCCAGTGTGGCTATACTAAATATTAGCACCATTGGAAAGCCACTAGTCCAATCAAATTAGTGCACCACAACTAACTGTTGTATAATATAAAGGCAAAGTTGAGACTAAATCTGGAATGGGATGTTCAAAAAACACATGAGTGTGATGGTCAGGTGTCCACAAAAGTTTGGCCATATAGTGTATTCATGCAATTACTAAGAAAGTCAGCTTTTCTGAAACTTTTATCAATCTGGTGGATTTTTTTTAGTTCAGTTTGGCTTATGCAAACATTTGCACACAACTTTTCTAAAACTTTGAAAAATGAGGCCCAGTGGTTGTATAAGCTGACTAACTGTGGTGGCAGTTTTGAGAGAATTATTTCCTGACCCGATGCTTACTTTAGTATCAAACACAGAGTATAAACAAATCAAGGCTCAGGTGGGTCAGGTGTTAGAGTGGGTTGTCCACTAATTGTAGGGTTGGTGGTTCGATTCCCGGCCCGCGTGACTTCACATGCTGAAGTGTAAATGAAAAGCAAATGACCGATTGTGACCGTGTCCCTGTTTGTCACTCAGTGTACACATTTTTGCACATCTTACACTTGTCATACTACGTTACCTTATATAATCCTCTGTACAGAGCCTTTGTATTGTATTGCAATTCTCAATTCTCACAGAAAGATGTTTTAACTCACTGTATGTTTCTATAGATAGGATAAAAAGAAAAAAATAATAATAGTGTGTAAGGACACACATATACACACATAATATATCTGTCTTTTTTGTTTAACTACTTAACAGGTAAGACATCAATTAATATGCACACATATATAAAGATTTTGCTACACCAAACCTTTCCTTTTAGGAATTGCACATGAATTTGATTAGTTGGTATGAATGACTGTTTGCCCTGGATGTTTTGAAGAAAGAGAGCACGCTTGGAGCCTCCCCTGCTCTCTGCTCTTAGATGAACTCTGACAGGGTCACCTGAGATCATCAACACAAAACACACACATCAGCAACACAGTGCTGCTCTCATCAAATACACAACCAGACAAATGTATAAAGAAATCAATGACATGAAGTAAACAAGGTCACACATTCAGAACAGGCAAAAGACTTCAGAGGCCTTCAGAGGTCAGTAAATGCATTTTCTACAGGTTGCAGGGATTGATTGGAGTGTCCAGTTTTCCTGTCTTTAGTATAATTAGATTAGATTAGACAGTTTTAGTCAGTAATACAATCCTACAAACACACTAGTCTTAAGTGGTGCTTGGTGAAAAGCCACATGTTGAGACAAGGGCGTAACCATGGTATGGACATTGGGGAAGTCCAAGCCCCCCCCACAATACTCCAAAGTTTGATACTGAAAATTTGCATATTTAGAACATAATTTTAGGATTACAGTTACTGTTTGAATTCACGTGGTTTCTGAGTGATAGAAGCTCCCACAGCATGGGGAAGCTGCTAAAATACATCACCGAGCTTGTGTTGAGTATGGGTGAAACTAAGTGTACAATTGGAGGGGGGACACACCGATTTTCCTTAACAAACGTGAATATATTAAAAAAGAATAGACATAAATAAATAGATAAACAGAATAGATGAAGAAAAGACAGATCTGTTGTCAGGGAAAATTAATGCGGAACATATAGAAAATATTTTCTCCTGTATATTGAGGTGGACAAATTGGTATTTCCTCAACATTGGGGGGGGAGGGTCATGACCCCCCCAATGAGTGCGTGGTTACGCCCATGTGTTGAGACCAGTCTATGTAGTGCATGCTTGTATCTGATAAGATAATGACAGGAGTTTTCTTTTTACACTAAGAAGTTGCTGCTGTTAATTCATCCATCCATCCATCCATCTTCAACCACTCACTCCTTTCTCTAAGTTTCCCCATGAATGTTTCTCTGCTTGTATAGCTACTGTGTTATCTGCATAACCTTGATTGTAACAGCTGTATATATTATTATATACTATATATTATATATTATAGCTATATATTTTATTTATTATTCTGTGTATGTGTGCCTATGTACCTCGACAGATTTAAGCATTACTGTATACTGCTGTGAAAGTTAGTTATATTTTGCAAGTTTTATAACAGTTATGTTATATTTTAATGTAAACTATTTTAAGATGCTGATTAACATTTGGCCAGGACTACAGATACAAGTGACAGTGGAAGGATCATAAAAATTGCATTTTGTTTTATATTTAGTGCTGCCCTGAATAAACCATTTCACAAAACAGATGTTTCCATACAGACCACAAGAAACAATAATAACTGGATTTACACAAATGAACCAGTTCAAAAGTTTACATACGCTTGATTATTAATCCTGTGTGTTGTTACCTGGATGATCAATGACTGTTGTTTTTGTTTTGTGATAGTGGTTCACGAGTACACTGTTTGTCCTGAGCAGGTAAACTGCCCACTGTTGTTCAGAAAAATCCTCCAAGACAGGACAGGAATATGCCAGTCCATCTCAGGGCACTATGCATACACATTTAGTTAATTTTTAGTGAGCTTTTATTAGTTTCAACTTTAATTAGCTAGTTATTTTATGTTTTATAGTATCAGTTTCCCTTCTAAGGATGACTTGAAGGTTGTGGTGCAATCTTTCTATCTTACATCCTCAAAATATTCTCACTCTCTAAATGTCATTGATCCGTAGCATGAATATTACATATAAATTACATTTAAATATTACATATTATTTACATACATATATTTATTGTTTTTCAGTATGGAATATCAGTGTGTACATACTGTAATGGTGGAGAACAGAACTGTGCAGTTTGTAAAAAGGATGTATGTGTTCCTCGTTCTGGTATAAAACTTCCAATGAAATGATTTCCTTATGTGTGTCCATAGTCAAATGACTTATAATTTGTTGAGTCAGCTTGTGAAACAGTATTTATCAGTTTCATCTTGCAGTCTCTGCTCTCTTACTCTTTTTGTTGTGGTGAAGAAGATGGAGACATCACTAGATGGAAATCAGGACAAAGACACAATATATTGCAAAGAAAATCCTCTCTTTGGTGCAGACATGAATTTATCCAGCTCAAACTGCTATGATTTCCAGACAGCTGGTAAGTATCACACGCACCAAAATCAGAACTGGGTTAATTCCTGTTCTGGGTTAATTCCAATTTGAGCACTAGTCCACCACATTCAGACATCAAATCTGCTATGCTCCTAATGCAGTGTAAATACAATTGTCAAGACGACCTCTGTATATCACTAGTAAGTTTTCAATCCAAAGTATTTTACACAAAAAATGGACTGGAACAGCAAATTCATAAACCACAGGGAAGTCTGACACAAAATTTTAAAATGTTGTTGACATTATGTGATGTTTTCAAAGTAATAATTTAAAACATTATCTTTCAGTTATTTTCAATAGTTTTAATAGTTTAGGTAAATTTAAAGTTAGAGTTTATTCATTAAAAATAATCACCTCTATGATGCCTTTATTCTTATTTGCATAAAGATAAACTTTGCAAACAATCCTTAGCTTGAGTTTTTTTTCTGTGTGGAGTCTCAGATTTTCTTCCAATGACCGCATATCCACATCTGGCTTCCAACTACAAAAAGAAAAATGAAGAATCAACACCATTGCAAATTAACTGAATAAATTAATTGTGCCATCTAAAGCTAAAATTCTTTTGGGGACTTTCCATCTCTCGCCATCCACCTCACTGTGTGGGGACAGTACGTTCTGTTCCAGGCATTTGAAACCTTGTATTGTAGTCCTTGTTGTGCTTAAACGTATTTTTAAATGCATTACATGAATTGTGCTGGTTAACAATCATCTCTTTTATATTGAAAGTTCTTTGTTTTTTCCCCCTATGGTGTGGGATAAAACAATCTTTTTACATATGTAATCTCATATTTATACCACTGGGAACAATGTGCTTATTCTTATTAAAAATTTTGCTTAGGGATCTCTTCCTCATGGTAGAAAAATTTACTTGTTTTGGAAATGTTCAGAAAAAGTTCTGAAAAGCACAGTATGGAATGTTTTACAGACAATGATGTTGGTATCTTGCCTTTACAAAGTTATTATTATTATTATTATTATTATTATTATTATTATTATTATTATTATTATTATTATTATTATTATATTGTATTTTTATTATTATTACTACAACTACTATAAGCCCTACAACTAAGTTTAGCAGCTTACAGCATGGTGCTAAATCACAATGCTTTCTAATTTTGGTTTAAAGTTTTCATTTGGCATCTTTGTTTTTGAATGTACCATAATATGCTTATGATCCTTTTGCAGATGTAAAGCCTAGAAAGTCATCAGGAAGGGAATGCGGTGTTCCAGTGATTGTTATATTTTTTCTTCTACTACTAGGACTGAATGTCTTCCTGACTTACAAAGGTACAGCACCATCTGTGAATAAAGACTGTAAAATACTTTCACTAAAGTCTGATAATGCTAATGGAATATACTGAACATATACTTTACAGACTATAGTATTTTGATTTTTTTTGTTAATTACCTATTTATATAAAAGACTTTTATTGTCCACTTATGGTATTATTATATTCCAGTAATCCAAAAATTTCCTATACAGACACAGTTCTTAAAAACTCACAAGAAAACGCACACACACACACACACACACACACACACACACACACACACACACAAACACACACACACACACACACACACACATTCAAATGTTATCGTCTGTGCATCTATTGATTAAAAACGCATGCTTGCTGGTTTCATTCAGAGATAACAGTTTTGGCATCTATGCTTGTTTTAATAATGGAATAAAGAAATAAATCATGTTTTAAATGGTAGTTTAAAAGGTAGTTTACTGTAATTCAGCCTGTCAATTAATATTGTTACATGTGGTATTAAAAAGAAAATGTGTACAAAATTGGTTAAGTATTAATATATACTAATTTGTGTACCTTGTGATTTGTGTAAAGTGACTTGGATTTTTTATTAATATTATGTAAAATTTTATTATTTTTATTAACACTGATAATAAGATTTTTTCTCAGAAAATCCACATTTTAGGAACAGTAAATATGCTAGATGAAGACTTACAATTATTGTCTTACAATTATTTGATCTATTAAGCACATATAAAAGCATTGTAACAGCTTTTTGTGACCAATGAGGTGACCCACTGTTGTGTGGCACACAACAGGAAAGTAATGCTTGTTTTTAGCAATATAATTTGAAATGTTCTTTCAAATATTAATTAATTAATTATGTATTATAAAGTAGATTTATTTAACCAAATAATATTAAGATAATGCTAAGCTCATGCTATGTTTCAGGAAATTGAATTAAAGGTGGTAATATAGTCTTGGTCTATTTTTTAGTTTGTTAATGCATGTACTATGTGCAGTCTTCACTCTGGAGGCATGGGTTCACTCTGAACTGACAAGGAAACAAAACGCAGATCAGCATGAATCCTCCACCATTTTAACACAAGAGAGCTCTCCTTTAGATCAGGTAAACATATACAGTGGGGAAAAAAGTATTTGATGTACGTTTGCCCACTAACAAAGAAATGATCAGTCTATAATTTTAACGGTAGGTTTATTTGAACAGTGAGAGACAGAATAACAACAAAAAAATCCAGAAAAACGCGTCAAAAATGTTATAAATTGATTTGCATTTGAATGAGGGAAATAAGTATTTGACTCCTCTGCAAAACATGACTTAGTACTTGGTAATGACTTAGTAATTACTTTTTATTTTCAATGCCCTGGTTGAAGGAAGGAGATTCTCACCCAAGATTTGACGGTACATGTCCCTGTCCATCGTCCCTTTGATGCAGTGAAGTTGTCCTGTGCCCTTAGCAGAAAAACACCCCCAAAGCATAATGTTTTCACCTCCATGTTTGATGGTTGAGATGGTGTTCTTGGGGTCATAGGCAGCATTTCTCCTCCTCCAAACACGGCGAGTTGAGTTGATGCCAAAGAGCTCCATTTTGGTCTCATCTGACCACAACACTTTCACCCAGTTGTCCCCTCTGAATCATTCAGATGTTCACTGGCAAACTTCAGATGGGCATGTATATGTGCTTTCTTGAGCAGGGGCACTGCAGGATTTCAGTCCTGCACAGCGTAGTGTGTTACCAATGGTTTTCTTGGTGACTATGGTCCCAGCTGCCTTAAGATCATTGACAAGATCATCTCGTGTAGTTCTAGGCTGATTCCTCACTGTTCTCATGATCATTGCAACTCCACGAGGTGAGATCTTGCATGGAGCCCCAGGCCGAGGGAGATTGACAGTCCTTTTGTGTTTCTTCCATTTGCAAATAATCACACCAACTGTTGTCACCTTCTCATTAAAATGCAAATCAATTTTATAACATTTTTTACATGCGTTTTTCTGGATTTATTTATTATTTATTTATTTATTTATTTATTTATTGTTATTCTGTCTCTCACTGTTCAAATGAACCTACCATTAAAATTATAGACTGATCATTTCTTTGTTAGTGGGCAAAAATATAAAATCAGCAGGGGATCAAATACTTTTTTTCCCGCACTGTACATATACACGCACACTGGCACACATATAGACACAAACTTTCTAATACAGTTTTAATTGAGGGAATTCTGGACTTTCTTTAGCATTGCCTGTACAGCCTGTGTGGGGATGAGAGAGGTCTGGAGTCTCTGATGTCACAAGTGTACCTACTCAATTCCAGTGCTCTCCAGCTCCAGTATCGAGTGGACAACATCAGCCAGGAGAAAGGTCTCTTGTACACACACGCGCACATGCACACACACACACACACACACACACACACACACACACACACACACACACACACACAACAGTGCATAAACACATTTCTTCATTTTGTTTTTAATTAACATTGACATATCAAAAGAATTCCAGTAAACAAACAATTTTGCCATGGATTTCAAACCCAGAGCATGTTCTCTTTTGTGACCTCTATTAATGTAACATTTTCCGAATTTTAGTGCCCCTTTTTGACTATAATTCAAATTGCAATTGAAAGACAACTTGTACTATACATGTCTCAGAGGTTGCCTATTTAGGAACCGGGGTAGTGCTTAACATATCGGTTCTGGCTGGGGTAGGACCTCATTTCTGTGCTTGAAATGAACAAATTAGCCAAATCTCTTGCATGACAGTACTACAAATCAGAATTCGTTTTAAGCATTTTCAAATAAAATTATTATGAAACTATAAACTGTGTGTTTGTAGTGTGTTTGTAAGGTATACATTATATGCATTCAGCCACTATACATGCACCACATGAGATACTTATGCACTTATGTATTATATGTTTGTTTGTTTGTTTTTGTTCTTGTAAATAGCACTTCCTGGACCTCCAGGACCTCCTGGACCACCAGGAGCTATGGGGATGCAAGGTTTGGGGGGTGAGTTCTCTATTAAAATAGTGCTTACACTGCATCACAGCACCACAGCAACCTTACCACACTCTCCTTCAATTCAAATTCCACAAAATAAGGCTATAGTAGCTTTCTAAATTACCTCAATGCCCCAAAAGCAAAGTGTCAAATCTGTATTCTGCTCCTAACCCACCTATATATCATCCCCTTTCCTAGTCTTATCCAGAATGATTTATTATACACGACTTTACCTATCTATTCCATGTAGACTTGATCAAATTTAAACAGACTCCAAATATCCTCAAGCTTGAATTTGCTCACTAATGTTTGTGTGTACAGTGCCTCCGACTGACCAGTACTGACTTGGAGTGTGTAATCTCAGGATTACATGCAGAAGTAATGAACATACATGTTCTATCCTTTATCCCCTTATATACTACTAGACTCCAAATGATCCACTGTATTTATTTACTAAAAGCAGCTATTTTCAACACAAATGATTAAGTATGTTGGCCTTGAAATAATTTTTAAATACAGAGATTATGTTCAGGTCATATAGGGTTAGGTTATGTTTACCTGAGAGTACTGAAGTGAAAAAAATATGTTAAAAATGCATAGTCTTTATAAATATGAATCGAAATTAGTTTAGCTATTTTTAGCTATATTTAGCTAAAATTAGTTTATCTATTTTCTTAATTTCTTCTTATTTACACACATTTATATACAATAAAGGGATCCCACAGGCAGGGGAGGGGGTTGTGTGTTGTGGTGGTTGTATGCCAAAAACTACTTTTATAACAATAAATACTTGTAGGTAATTGTTAGAACTGCATATTATTTTAAATAAACGTTTACTACATATTGCACACAGTATGGGTGCAAAAGATGCACTATACTTATTTAATTATGTTGCTATTGTTTTTTTAGTATTGAACCTGTTTATAAGTAAAATTTAAGTACTTTTATGTTTAGAAGGGAAAATCTCTTATTCCCTAATCTTAGTACTGATCTTATCCTACATCTGTTATTGTCAGGTCCTCCCGGTGCTAAAGGTTTAGATGGACTCGCAGGAACACCAGGACTTAAAGGAGACCCTGGATCACCAGGTCTGTATGTGAAATATAGAATAACCTGGTATTTTATACAGTATGTGTAAGTGCTTATCTGATTATTGTGTCACAGCCTTGCTCTATGTACTCACTATGCAAATCTGCCCATGTCTTTGTGCCTACACGTTTTTAAAGGTAAAGTAGGTGAGCCTGGAGCCATAGGTCTAAAGGGAGAGAAAGGAGAAACAGGCATTAATGGACAAGTAGGCCCACCTGGGCTCTCAGGCCCCCCTGGTAAAGTACTGCATGCATTGCTTCTGAGCACCTTACACAACTCCATACAGCGTATAATTTATTGAGAGAGATAACAAAGCAGACATTTCAGACATTTCAGACTTTGCTGTGACCTTGACCCTGTTTGGATCAATTTCAAAGTCTAATCAGTTCATCAGCTAGTAACAATGATAATTCCATATAAATCCTACAAACATTCAACTAAACATTGTTGAAATATTGCTCTAATGAGAATCTCAGAGGGATGCACAAACAACCTGAAACCATAATTCTCCCACCACCTAATTCTACTGCAATTCTAATATGCACCGTAAAGCTTTGCTTTTTAGTCAGCAGTAGGATTCTATAAAGATACTGCAGGTTCTATCATGCATACAGCGCATCCGGAAAGTATTCACAGCGCTTCACTTTTTCCACTTTTTGTTATGTTACAGCCTTATTCCAAAATGCATTAAATTAAGTATTTTCCTCAAAATTCTACAAACAATACCCCACAATGACAATGTGAAAGACGTTTGTTTGAAATCTGTGTAAATTTATTCAAAATAAAAAACAAACAAAAAAAAAAACCACATGTACAGTGGTGTGAAAAAGTGTTTGCCCCCTTCCTCATTTCCTGTTCCTTTGCATGTTTGTCACACTTAAGTGTTTCGGAACATCAAACCAATTTAAACAATAGTCAAGGACAACACAAGTAAACACAAAATGCAATTT
>JAFFST010051855.1:61331-73283 GCA_022414735.1 Noturus placidus | reverse complement strand
CACTTCGGCATGGGATCACCCGGGCCGGGATTCGAACCACCAACCCTACGATTAGTGGATTAGTGGACAACCCGCTCTACCGACTGAGCCACAGCCGCCCTATGTTGTGTGTCGATTTAATGGATCTAGAATGTTATGTACAGTCTGATGTAATAGGCTACAAGGCCAATTGTGCTGTAAATGTATGCTTATAATGATAAATGTGGAAGTTTGAGTGAAAACTTTTTATTCCCAAAATGCAACATAGTCTACATTTGATAAAGAAAGATCAGTAAATACATCTCAAGGAAGCAAACTGGATGTTAGACGTTTACCCCAAAAATTCAGGGCTCCAAGAACAAAAATTTTACCTACTACAGAAATGACCTCTTTGTGGACTTGTTCTTGAAATCAGTGAGCCAGATGCATTGTATGTCACTGACGTATCCCATTGAATCACATGCACATGTTTAAAGCAACATGGGAAGGTTATTATCTGCAGGATCATGGGAACAGTGAGCACAAATAAAGATGGGGAAGTGTGAAGATGTTTTTTAACCTTGGATCAGAAAACGTACTAGGTTGATGAAGGATCACTGTTACACAGAATTCTGTTGTAGCACATTCAACCAGATCGCAGACAAAGATCCTCATGAAGTGGGATTTCATCATTCATTGATATAAATAATAGGACATACTGTACAGCAGTGCTTGAAAGTTTGTGAACCCTTTAGAATTTTCAATATATCTGCATAAATATGACCTAAAAAAATCATCAGAATTTCACACAAGTCCTAAAACTAGACCAGGAGAGCCCAATTAAACAAACAAAACACAAATATTTTACTTAGTCATTTATATATTAAGGAAAATGGTCTAATGTTACATTAGCAGTTAATTTGAAGATGAAATAAGAGTCAGGTGTTTTCAATGTATGGGATGACAATCAGGTGTGAGTGAGTGCTCAGTCTTATTTAAGAACAGGGATCTGACAAAGTCTGATCTTCACAACACATGTTTGTTGACGTGCTTCATGGCACGAACAAAGGAGCTTGCTGAGGACTTTGATGTTGATGCTCATGAGGCTGGAACAGGTTACAAAATCATCTCTAAAGACTTTAGACTCCACTAATCCACAGTCAGGAAGATCGTGTACAAATTGAGGAAATTCAAGACCACTGTTACCCTCTCCAGGAGTGGTCAACCAAGAAAGGTAACTACAAGTGCAAAATGTGTAATAGTCCATAAGGTAATAAAGTAACCTAGGGTAACTTCTAAGCAACTAAATACCTCTCTTACATTAGCTAATGTTTTAGGTCATATTTATGCAGCTACATAGAACATTCACAAACTTTCAAGCACCACTGTACTAAACAGGAGACTTCATGAATTAATGAAATGGTGTCTTGCTTGCATATTAATTGGAGTACTGGCACTACATCTTTAGTGGTTTGCTAAAAGTAATACAGCTACCTAATTACAAATGAGCAGGTTTCTTAAAGACCGAGCAGTTGATTATTCTTTTGGTGATTCTATGTTAATCTGACGTTCATTTAAAGGTTTAGAGGACAACCTAACGCTAGTCAGGTAACCTCACGTTCTCTGTTTTTGTACAGAGTTTCTCACAGTGTGTGGGTCCTAGTTCTGAATAAAGCAGAATGCATGTAAGTGCTTGAGTATGTTCGCACCCAGTCAGCTCCATAAATTCTCTCAGATAATTCTCCGTAACGACCTGCATTTGTTCAGATGCTGTGTAAGTATGCAGACCACACACAGACAGAAGGTTAACTAGATTACACACACATGCTGTAATCAATTCCACAGGCTTGCATTTTACATTATTAGCAGATAACTGTACATTTCAGGCAATTAACCCACTTTTTTGAAAATGGCAGATATGAGATTTAGTTAACAAACTGCACTACCACATTGTTGTTTTTTCGCATGTTGTTGACATATGTGCACACAGACATATGCAGGTATAACAAACATATGCAAACACAAAGATCCCAAACAGAGAATGCAGTTTAAAATATCTTATTTAATAATGGAATCTTTTACAATCAAATGTTGAAATGTATAAGACTTCAAAACAATAATCTGACAATACACCTTTTTTATGCATGTTTTACATTTGCTCATTTTCTGGCACATGAGAGAAATGTAAAAGTTTTAACTGCCCCCTATAAACTGAGTCAATACAGCTTTATTTACTGTATTTTCAGAGCACACTGGTTCATGTCTCGGTGTACTAAGTTTAGTCCTGAACAGTCACCGTTAACAGTCATTGAATGTTTAGTAAAAACTGTAATCTTCCCTGAAATGTCAATTGTATATATATATATATATATATAAGTATTCAATATAATTACCCAGTACAGGTCATACTCTATTTTCCTGTAAAACAGGAATTTATCTTAAAACAGGTAATGTAACAAGATATCACTCACAAATACAGACTGAATTAAACATTGATAAAAAAAAAAAAAATGAATTTTCCCCTTTTATTCTGTTCATACTTTCAACTCCATTTTGTACAATGCTAATGAAATTCAGTGACGTCCAAACATGAAATCTCTTCAACACTTTACTCTCTGCTTGGTTGTAGAGGTAAATAATGAGTGAACATAGCAGATGATCCTATGTTCCCTTTAAAAGCCTTGAATAGAAAAATTATATTAAGGCTGAGGCAAAAATTAGGGTAATATCAATATGTGTGTGTGCGTGTATGTGAGTGTGAGAGAGAGAGAGAGAGAGAGAGAGAGAGAGAGACAACGAGAACAGGACTGAATTGAGGATCATGGGTACGCTGAGGTAAAGCTTAATCATTAAATGACACCAATGTGTAGGTTAATACACACCTGGTTTAACACTGCTTATGGAACATTATGCTCCTGCTCTCTTGCACATGTTATCATGTCACCTGTGTGCTACGTGTGGAGAGCAGTAATCATAAACACACACAGTAAACCGTATTGCGATTGGACTGCTTGCCTCCACAGCACAGAAATTAATTCCTAGTCTGATTATCACGGCTGCCATTTTTATTTATTTAATTCAAAATGACCTTTGGATACCATTGTAGCTACCACTGTACCCTAGTTAACTTCAACACACAGTACTGTACAAAAGTCTTAGGTTCCATATTTAGTACAAAAACATCTTACATTTCCAAACATTACTTAAAAAAAGAAGTAAATGTTACAGTAAAAAAGTCAGTAAAGAAAGCAAAAGCTCACATAACAGATGACTTTTCCAAAAAATAAAAAATAAATAATAAAATGGTGGATTCCTCCAAGATTGTGGACCATTTCAAAGTTGACATGGTAGAGAAATGTATCCCACAGATACATTTCAACACATTTGGATCAATGGCAAATTTTAAGCTTATTTTTTTATTTTTCCACAAATGATAATCTGAGAAAAATCCATCATGTGCACATTATTGAGACCTTTTTGTTCCCACAGTTCAATCGGAATTATGGTTCATGAGAAAATATTTGTAGTTTTGGACAAATTTTCAATGTACTGGAAAATCATGGCGGACTTCATGGGTCACGATGTCTTTTTTTTGTTCCCCATGAGAAATAAGGCATGTATACCAATTTTCAGACATTGTGGACTTATGGGGCGGAGGGAAAAAAAATCACATAGATTTTGGGTGTGGCCTATAGCGTAACCTATAGGCTCATGTGTGTCAGTTGTGGTGTGGGAGGTACTTGTGGCCTATAGTATCAATGTACCAAATTTCACAAATTTTTACCATTCAGATCTTGAGTTATTGGGCAGAAGAAGAAGGTGGAGGAGGAGAAAAAGAATACGGGAGGTGGAGGAGGAGAAAAAGAATACTAACACTAAACAATAGGTTTCCACATAATGGAGGAATCCATCCATCCATCCATCTTCAACCGCTTACTCCTTTTCAGGGTCACGGGGAACCTGGAGCACAAGGCGGGGTACACCCTGGACAGAGTGCGAGTCCATCACAGGGCACAATCACATACACACTCACACCCATTCATACACTACGGACACTTTAGACACGCCAATCAGCCTACCATTCCTGATGGAGGAAACCAGAGAACCCGGAGGAAACCCCCGACACACGGGGAGAACATGCAAACTCCGCACACACATGGCCCCGGCGGGGCTCGAACCCTGGACCCTGGAGGTGTGAGGCGAACGTGCTAACCACTAAGCCACCGTGCGCCCTAACGGAGGAATCCTAAAAACATAATAAAGGCTTCTGGGTTTTGCATGCAAAATAAAGCAAAAGAACTGTGGCAGAATTTCCAAGAGGCTCAGTAAATCTTGTCAGCCAATTTCCTTATAAATCTGCACAAACTGTACTTTTTTTTTTTTTTTTTTTTTTTTTTTAAAGCAAAGGGGTGTCGCACCAAATCTTGACTTTGTTTAGTATCTTACTATTTACTGCTCTTTATAGTATTTTCTTTTTGTAGAAATGCTTTAATTCCCTTAAAGGCATCTTTGTTATACAGCATTTCTTTCAATATCCCTAAGACTTTTGTGCAGTACTGTATATGTGTATGTTAAGGATTCTATTTCTGTACTTTGACCTCTGTATATACTATTTTCTATCTGTATTTCTTATTTATGCCCAGAAAAACACTGTCTGGCAGCACCCTCTGAAAGAATCGGTTTGTATAAGTAAGAGATATAGACCAAAAGCATAGCTCATGAGTTAATATTCCCGAAAGAACAGCCACGTTCTTTGGCACATCATATCCAACAGTGATGCATATGCAAGTTAAAGAAAACACTTTGCATCGTTTGAGATGTTTCAATCGACCAATCTCAGTTTCAGTTTTTTTTTTTTTAAGTTTCAGAGAGGCTGTACTGGCAGCCAATGAGAATGCACCAAGCTCCAAACTGTCCTGCCCTATAAACGCAGACAACGCTTGTCCTGTATCTGCTATATGAGAGCACCTCTTTAACTGTGAAAGTGAATGCAGGTTCCCTCATTTTGCATCCATGGTATAGGATGTTTTAGTCATGATGAATCTTTTCTTGAACAACTTTACACTCATACTGGAAAGAAGACCTCAGTATTAGTGAAATTTCAGACTAAATTAATTTTGTTATAAACTGACAACGGTTGTAATGAGAACTTTCTGAAATACAAGTGTAGAGCAGATTATCATGTGTGTATGTATGTACTTACAAGAGCAAGTTGTCGTCCTATATTTCCCATGGTTATCACACCAGCAAAGAAGATGCAAGGCAGCCAAGATCGTATGTACAGGAAGTCAGGAGACGTATACCTGCATACATACATACATACACACACACACACACACACACACACACACACACATATACACACACACAAATTTATATATATAAATATAAACAGAGAAAACAATGCAGGTATGCTCCCTCCAAAAGTTCACTTTCTAACTGACAAAATCACTGAATTTGAAAGAAAGAAACTCACTGAAACACTCCATTGTACACCAGTAGCTGTGTAGTGAGGGTCGCGAGAAATGCAATGGCAACTCCCAGGCCAAAGCCACTGCGTGACCTGTCAAATGTCCACCACAATCCCACTGAGAGTGCAGCCAGGGTCAGAGACAGCTGCACATTATTTGCAAAGTCCACTTTCTGACAGCCAGAACATTAAAGAAGACACACCAGAAACACTGGTTATATATTTATATACATAAGTACCTCATGAGTCAATCAGATATCAATCCATAGTGCCAGGATGTAACCATAATTTAAAGTCCCCATGAATTCAAAATAGACATTTTGTGGCTTTTAGTATGAATATGTTAGCCTTAAGGTTATCTATAAGCTAGTGTGCACCAAAACAATGACAACATTCGCATTTAGAAGATATGTGCATTCAAAATGTACAGTCTCTCTCTACCACCGATACAGAACAATTTTGATGACATAATTCTGCACTTCAGCTTCTTATCTGATTTTCTGTCCAATCAAATGCTCTCTAGAATCTGAAGTTCCCCGCCCCAACATTATAAAAATCACCTTTCCAAAGTTGCAGTTGTTGAGTGAGAAAAAAGTATCAGTCATAAATGGCTGTTTGAACACAGTTGTTTTATAACTGTAATTTGGTTGAGAATGGCGCACTTATATAGCGCTTTTATCCAAAGCACTTTACCCCTCTCATTCACCCATCATGCAAGGCGCTAACTTGCCATTGGGAGCAACTTGGGAGTTGAGTGTCTTGCCCAAGGACACTTTGGCATGTGGAGTCATGTGGGCCAGGAATCGAACTGCCAACCCTACGATTAGTGGACAACCCGCTGTACCACCTGAGCCACAGCCGCCCAGGCTGTGAATGGCTTGAATTAGATCTTAGCCCTGTCTATGAGGTAAGCTAAACACTATTGGCTGTTTAAAAAGGGGGAGGAACCACTGGATATGTCCCAACACGACTTCCTGTTTCAGTGGAAATTAAAGCAACACATCGAATTTCGCTGCATGTTTCAAAGCACTTCATGGGGTCGTAGTCATCAGGCATCTTGATGCTTGTAACATGCTTGTGCTTATTGTATTTCCTCAGAGTAAATATTTTGCATTAAAAATCTTAAATTAAAAAAAATTATAAGCCATTGTAAATGTTGTAATGATGTTTGTGTAAGAATTATGCTACATATACAAATCGATTATTTTTTACCATCACTATCCGACACAAAATATGTGTATAGTATCGTGAACTGTATTCACTTAAGATCCCCATGACTCATGTCTCTGCTGGACAGTATTGGAATTATAGCCTATACACTAACAATTCTCTGTTGGGTTTGAATGCTGTACTTTCTCATAGAAAAATAAGACACTAAGCTGTACATTCTAGAGTACAAATGGAATTTCTCACTGAAGAGGTATTCTCAAGAGAACATTTCTTGCATTTAGTATGTACAATATACAATATAAAGACGAATGCAGTGTACCTTTAAAGCTAATTTAAGCCGCAATGCTGGACCTTTAAGGTCATTAGTGTGTCATTCAGGGGATGTTTACGTTGTCTGTATGTTCAGAAACACAAATGAACCTGTAGCATGCATTTTATTTTTTATGAGTTTTGTATGAAAAGAACAAGCAATGTGAGGGTGTTGCATTCATTGTGGTGAGAGAAGGATACAGCGCTGGCATGATTAATGCCAACAAAGACTGCCACACAGCGCATCACACTGGACCACTCACGCTTCAGCTTATGGGGCTCCCCAAAACGCTTGTCTATACAGGGATATAGCAGCCCTATCAGAGCTGACAGAGGAAGAGACAAAGAAAGAGACAGAGGGGCAGAGGGGGACAGAGTATGAGATAAACACACACAGAGAGAGGGAGAGAGAGAAGGAGAGAGATTTATAAAATTGTTCAGTATATATGGGTTCCTTTTAACATTGTATTCCTTTCCAGTGTGGTGGTTTTAAAAAGTTTTACATAAAATGAACAACAGAAGGTGACACTGAATGTAGACTTGTAATCTCCTAAAGAAATGTATCAGCAAGTGTCATTTGTGTCATCGTATCTACAAACAAGGTAACAGACATCCTCACAATAGTAAGGTAAACCAGCATGTCATGACAGTGTGAGTTACCTGATGCTGTTCCACAGCAGGGTGGTACCCACCACGCTGAAGAAAAGATGCTACTGATGACATCAGGAGGGAAGAGAGTGACATTACGCTGCACCTGCAGCAGGTTTAGCACCAGCGCTAGGAACACACCCACACCAAACAGCATGGCCCCCCGGATCAGCAAGTTGGTTGTGCGGTTTGTTATCATGCTTATGTAGGGACCCTGTCGGGACGTCATACTACCACCGGTGACCTCTGCCATGGCAGCAGTGACCAAACAGACCCCAGATAATTCACCACTCCTGTACTACCAGCGTCAACTCTTTTCACACCACACCTGCAAGACACATAATAATGTTGGCATAGGAATAGGTAGTAATGAACAAATTGATTGTGTAGCCTTTTTTTTTTTTTTTTAAAGAAACCAGTTACAACTGGGCAATTAAACATTAAAGGGATAGTTCACCCAAAAATTTTATCCTGTCATTAATTATTCACCCTCACATATCATTCTAACTCCATAAGTTCATCTTTGGAACACAAATGAAGATATTTTAAAACCTGGGAGATTTGTGTCGCTCCATTTAGAGTCGAAATAACCAAAGCTTTCAATCTCCAAAACGTTCATAAAGACATCTTAAAAGTAATCCATGTGCGAACGCTTTATGTGATTCCAGGTCTCGTTGTATCACAAGAGCGGATGTTCTCATGAGTGTCTGTTAGAGATATGGAATCTCAAATTATGTCTTTCAGTCCTCCGTCATGCCTTTTCAGCCTTTTACTTCTCTTAACTCTTAGTTCTGTGCTATGTGTGGTTGACCGCAGAGAGTTCAGGCACCTGGAGAGTCTAAATGAACACACACAGACATATGCTGTTCACAGAGACTTCCGGTTTATTCATACAAAACAGGAGTATTTGTACACATAGATAAGCGGCAGTGCGTAGTCAGGTTTCTACTTGTGCAGGTGCTAGACAGACAGGCAAAACACAGCTATAATACAAGAAATAAGACTTTTCAAGGTATAGAAAATACATGTGTCAGCTATAATAAAGGATGGCAGTTGATCAGCTTTTTCAAAGAGGTAATTAAATGAATACATTTATCATAGGTATTTGATAGCACAGCGACACACAAACAGAAGCTATAACCCAGTATTCCCTGTATCTAAGGAGTCTTAATAGCAGTTCATAATATACGAGAGTACATGATATAAGAGAATTCCCATCAGTTTCCCTTACTGTACACAAACTGAGTCACATAGAACAAGCTTTGTAACAAAGATGTCTGCAGATTTTGACATAGAGTAGGACTTGAATTCTTCACTCGCATGCGTCATGGTTCTCTTGTGAATGTGCGTCGGGCTCTATGCGGAAGTGAAGATATTTTGTGAATAGAGACATCACTTTATTTTCTTAGGCACACAAATCATTCGTATCACTTCATAAAACTGGGATTAAACCACTGGAGTCATATGGATTACTTTTACGATGCCTTTATGAACATTTTGGTTACTGGACTGTAAATGGAGGGAGAGAAATTACTCAGGTTTCATAAAAATATCTTCAATTGTGTTCTGAAGATAAATGACAGTCTTATGGGTTTTGAACGACATGAGGGTGAGTAACTTTTTTGGGTGAACTATCCCTTTAATGAGATTTATTTTACAGAAATAGCATGATATGAAACGTTGCTGTTTTCACTGCTCGCTCAATTATTTGGGTCAATGATCTGTGCCAAGTATTAGGTTAAACGTTGAATCAGGAATGATCAGCAACTCCCAAAGCGTTCAGGTGAAAATCAAAGCTCTACTTTATATGAACCAGACAACTGAGCTCTTATTAAACCCAGCCATCTGACTCGTCGATCACTGCTTATTTAAATGCTTTAATAGATTTGATAATTTATTTAAATGGCCAAAAATAGAGTAGACTCCTACAGGTCTACAGATGTTAGAATCAGCCAGTTTGCTTAAATCAGAGAGCAGGTAGAGGCGTTTAGATAAGTTTCTATACAGTTGTGTGAATATTAAAGTGACCAGCTCAGAATTCCGACAAGTCGACGTCATCATCATCATATCATCATGAGGCCCATCACCAAACTGCCCATGCTAGCTATCTATATTAGCCACCTCACGTGATATTTAGGATATTTATATTAAACTGAATATATTTCAAGGTAACACACACAGATACAGATTTTAACGTAGCCGCAAATGACCTCAAACTATATAATAATAAAAATGATCATAACGATACTAGAATATTATCGCACCTGTGTAACTGTTTAACCTGGCTACTCTGTAGTTACCGTGTAGCTTCGTCCACAATAACGCCAACTAACGACATGAAAAAAAATCTAAATCACCTACCATTTTTTTTTAATTGTCTTTAATTAAAAGTTCCAATATGTTGTAAACAGATAACTTGCGAAAGTCAGTTTTTATTTACAATTTCCCACAGTGTCAAGGCTGCGTATTTCAGTTTGTTCGGCTCACTTCCGCCCCGCTGCTCTGCTATTGGCTGAAAATAGCGACCAATCGTAGTCATTGTAGGAGACGTCATTACTCTCGCCTTAAAAGTAAATAATAAATAAATAAATAAATAAATAAAAATCAGCAATACATTGTTTCGAAAATGTATTGTTTGGCTTCACCAATGTCCCAATTAATAAATCTTAATAATCTTATATTGTGAATCTGTTTTTTTTTTTACATTTTATATTATTAAATTTATTTCATATTAATAAGTGAAAATATATTAATCAAAACTTATTTTAAATATAAAGAAATAAAAAAGAAGCTATGCTTTACTTTTATATACGTTCTATGTCTAAGAATAAGAACGATTGTAAAACTTTGCAAAATATGTTTCTGTTTTCATCTTTCTTTGTAATGTTTTATTATTATGCCCCATGACATGTCTTCTTTGTGTATTGCATTGTCTTTTTCTGGGGGACAAAATAGAGAAACAAAACACTGTAGTTTGCGCCTTGTTAGTTTGATCAATGCTGTATGCTACTGGTTTTATTGTGTTGTCTTTTGACTTCATGTGATTATGCTCTATGGTTTTTGTGATATCTTATGAATATTTTTCATAATAAAATCTGTTGTGGTTAGACTAGTCATGGGCTCATTTCCGTTTATTAATGTTTTATGTATATACTGTTGTCGTTGTTGTGGTGTGTGTGTGTGTGTGTGTGAGTGAGTGAGTGAGTGAGTGAGTGAGTGAATGATTAAGAGAGAGAGACAGAGACTAGCAGGGTACCGTAAAGCACACGTACATGTTGTCCATGATATTTGAAATGTTGCAATAAGACTGTTGTTTGTTCATTTCCTGTAGTTTAATCCATCCATCCATCCATCCATCTTCAACCGCTTACTCCTTTTCAGGGTCACGGGGAACCTGGAGCCTATCCCAGGGAGCATCGGGCACAAGGCGGGGGTACACCCTGGACAGGGTGCCAGTCCATCAATATCAATGCTAAATTTGCACCTACAAATAATTTTCGTTGATTTTTGCTCTGTAGAAATTAGCTTCAATATTTTTTAAGAGAAGGAAATACGAAATGAATGAAACATGTGGTCTCGCATAAGCAGATGTGTGAGTTAATAACGTTTGGTTAAAATGTAATGAATAAAGCAAGCAGCAGGGCGAGCAGGCAGGCGTCACGTGACATCGTGTATCCAACATGGCGGCCTCCTCTGTCTTCAAGAGAGTGAGAACAGGCTCTAAAATCGGCGCTCAGTATGACCAAGAGGGAAATATCATTCAGGTATGCGTAAATTAGAATTTATTTTAAATAAAAATAACGAGCAGATCTAATAAACGTGTCTGTGCGCGTGTTGGTCGTCACATCTAATGTTATTGCTAGCGACATAGCATAGCTAGCCTTCTTGTATTAGTTTACTAGTTATCAATCTAGCTAAATAAATCGAAATTTTATTAGTCACCTACAAGTGCCAGTTTTCCGAAATTTTATTAGGAGTTTTATTTATGTTATTGAACATAACATGTTTTATGCAAACAACCCGTGCAAGGTATCAAAAAACGAGATTTGATTGACACGCCCTCATCATGTTACTCCTGACACCAGCTGATCATTACAGGGCGTTGACACGTCCAGGTCCTTTTAAATGATTCATTCTCAGTCCTGTTACAGTGTACGTGTCAGGATTGAGTTCTTTTTGCGTTCACAATACAAGTGAATTCTAAAAGGATCTCGTTCTGGACATTTTCGCACTGATGAGATCTCAGATCACTTGTTCACACCACAACGCCTTTAATCAAGTCAAGTGGGTTTTTAGTCAAGTAATAATAATAATAATTATCAATTTGTATAGCGCTTTTTACAATGGTACATTGTCTCAAAGCAGCTTTACAGAAATATCATTTTTACATTTACAAG
>JAFFST010051855.1:41098-53425 GCA_022414735.1 Noturus placidus | reverse complement strand
CCCCCCCCCCCCCCCCCCCCGCCACGATGAGGCTTACGAATAGGTCTTGGGAAGGAAAATGAAATAAATTTCTAAATATTAATATATAAACTATTATAAATCCCTTTTATAGACCCTTCTCGTCTGCTCCCGTAACTGACACGGCTGGGGAAAACTAACAGTGTGAATTTTTACAAATAACTGATAGTTCCAGCCAAGGTTAACGGTGCCGATTAATCTTCAAAACCAATCAATCGGTCAACCTCTAGTGGTTACATTATTTAATGACTATGATTTATGTAGTGTTAATTTTTTTTTATGTCCTTAACCCTTGCACATAACCCTTGCACATAACCCAGACATTCTTGCTTGGATCCATGCATTGAAAAGCCACTTCCAGAGATTTTTATTTTTTCATGCTGCACATGCCTGTGACAGAACTCGGTTCCTGTAACATTGTAAATTTTTTTTGTACTTTAATCAGTAACTGTGCTGAGACATTTCAAATGTCTGGTATAAGAGGTGTAATCGTGTGTGTCTGTGTGTGTAGGGAGTGTATGCTCCCCAGAGGCGGTATAAGAGGCAGGCTGATGCAGGAGAACTGCTGGATGAAGAATCCAGGGTTCATTCCACCCTGCTTGAGTATGGCAGGTAACAGATATGCACACACTACTGAAGTATTATACGTATGTACAGACACACAAACATAAATATGTTTATATTATACGTATATCTCCTGTAGTATATCAGGTGACACACAGACAGTCTGCCGTGTCCTTCTCCTATTCCACTTACACACTTGTGGCTCATCTTTTTCTCATTATTCAGTTCTGCATTTGTCGGTCTCTCAACATTTGTCAGTCATTCTTCCTTTATGTAATGATCAACTTTATGCCAGTCTTTGGCTTTAACTTGTATTATGTAAACTTTTTTTATCTTGTTGAACAATTAAAAGCATTATTTAAAAAGTAACACAAAGTAATTCTCAATAATTAACACCACTTTAAGTCTTTTTCTCTGTATTGCACCTGTGCTGTTTAAACCCTTCCATAGACTGACCCTTTCACTTCACATCACCTTCTCTTCACCCTCTTCTTTCCTCTTCTTTCTTCATCCCATCAGTTCATGCTTAACCATTTCCCTCTACATGCAGTAAGTACCTGTGTGTTTAGTCAGAAGATTTCCAGTCCTTAGAGAACCACAGTTCTGTTAGTGTTTGCCTTTTTTGGCATGCAGCTTTTTACTGGAATGAAATGTATTTTGGACAGAGCAGCATGAAATATGTGTTTTTACATGTAAAGTGTCTGAACTGCACTACAACGACTGTTTAAACGTTAACAGCATCCATGTTAAATAAAATACTGATCTAAAATCCAGGGCTTTCTTCCTTTTCTTGACAGGCGTTATGGATTTAGCAAGCACTCTAAACAGGACAAAGTGAGTATTATATTTCACACTTTGCTGCGCAGTCTTGATTTTCTGCGCATTGAAAGGTCTTTACACCGGTTAAATATAACTAAATTGTGTTGAATGAAACAGTGGTGTTTAATGTGATGTGTTTTTTTAGGCTGAAGAGAAGAAGCTGCTATTGGCTCAGGGAGGTCAGAGTCTGCCCCATGGCATGACTGAAGTTTCAGAGGAAGAGGATCTACAGGCAGCAGAAGAGGTCCATTACATACCTAAACTGTGATATGTTTATATTTCTACTTGTATCGGCCTGCATGAGCAAAAACGAACAACACCGATGCAGTATATTGAGCTTAAAAATGGTCTTTTTCTGCAGAGCACTCTTGTCCAAAATTATTTACACCCCTATAATTGACTCCAAATTGCTAAGAGCTTAAGTTATTTTAAATACTCTATTAACTTATTACAGCATTTCACACAGACAAGTAGCTAAGAAATAAAATGTTACAGTGGAAATGGCTCCTATTTATATTTGATTGAGTTAAATGAAATTATATTCATCCTTTTGAGACTGGTTAATTTCTGTAATTTGGGCATGCTTGAGAAGATAATGATTGCAGGCATCTGTGTTCATCAACATGGTGAAGCATTGCAGCTGTAGAGCTCTATGACGTTTATTATTATGCTCCAGAACTCATATACTTTAATATGTTTAACTTTTCTCTCTTCAGCTCAGAATCAAAGCTCTCATGACTGGGATGGCTGCCATGGCAACAGAGGAGGTACAGTAAGAGCCATAGATCCTTAGATCCTTTCACCCTCATATAAAAGCATGATCAGTGTAATTCTTATATTATGTGTGTGTGTGTGTGTAGGGAAGGTTGACTGCTAACACAGTGGGGCAGATTGTGGGGCTGCAGTCTGAGGAAATAAAGCAGATTGCTTTTGAGTATGCTGAAAAGGTGAGTAGCCTGATCATTATACTCCCAAATAACATTGTGATAATATTTTGGAAAATGATATTAAAGTGTTGGTTAATACCAGTACCAAGTATTTTGTAGACATGAGGTTGATTTTTAAAGCTATACTTTTTAAATGAATTCTGTATTTATAGTTATATTCTACTATCTAGAGTAGTCTTAATGACACTACCACTGGTTATGTTTTGTGGCTTGTACAATTAAGGTTGTAAGTTAACATACACATTACGCCTATCATCCTGTTCTAAAGTTTATTGCAGATTCGTCAAAGCATATGTAAACTTTGACCTCAACTGTAATTGTACGTGCATGTTCTCTAGCCAAATGAGTCTCCAGGTAGTCAGACTGAAATCTGATCACTGTATCACATAATATAATATGCATGTATATTAATATCCCATTTTGTGGTTCTGAGGTTTCCAGAGCAATGATTCATTTTGAAAGGATGTTTGGTGCATTTAGAACTACATTTTATGTGGATAATTCTGTTGGATACTCAGGACGTGTAAAATGATCAGGGTCAATGAGCATGTGATTCTGCAGGCAGAACGCTCTGCCGAGGATCGTACAGAAAGGTATGGCCCTGTGCAGCAGCATCGCCGTATGGTTACATCACTTAACAAACAGATCCAGCAGAAGACCAAAGAACTAGAGGAGGTAAGACATGCACAAACATTCTTTCTCTCTCTTTCTCTCTCTCTCTCTCACTCACTCACTCACTCACGGACATTGTTCTTCAGTCTTAAGTTAGTTTCATGCCTTTTGGTTTTAGATGCAGACCAAGCAGCAGGATATAAGAACAGCATGTGAAGAGGCCAAGAGTAAATTAACTGAGGTAACACACTTGCATAAGATAAACTCGGCACACATTATTTTTCCTAACATGTTTATTACTCTGAACAAATGCATACCATTACCCGCATTATTATATTTAGGAGAGAGGCAGAAGGTGAGAATGCATATTGCTTGTTCTAAGTGTGTGTAAGGGGAATGCTGATTGTAATGGTAATTAATCGTGTGTGTGTGTGTGTAGGCCACTGAGCTGGGTGAGCAGTTGGAGAAAGAGCTCAGTTCTTTGGCAGAGGTGGAGGCTCAAACTGACTCTGGGTAGGATTTATTTATTTAATTTCACGTTTAACAGAAGTGCAGTAGTGTCGTTCGTTTTAAACAGCTGAAGAGGAATGATGGACTTTAATTTTTGCCAGATTTTTACCTTCTGCTGTATCTGATCTAGTGAACTAATGCAGTTTTACCCTGCAGTTTGCTCGAGAAGCTGCGCGCTCTTGTGGCCATGAACGAGAACCTTAAACAGCAGGAGCAGGGGTTCCGCACACACTGCCGCGTACGTTATATCAACTGGCTCATTAATGTTCTGTTTATTTCTCAATGACAGTTGGGGCGGTTTTGAGAGTCAGTACAATAATTGTGCTCCTCTGCATCTGTAGGAGGAGATGGCACGGCTGCAGCAGAGTATTGAGAACCTAAAGATAGAGTTTGGAGATGAGGCTGATAATCAGAAGGTCATTTAAGCAAGCTTTCATTGAAACACACAAACACACAGTTCTGGATGCATTTGAAGGCTGTACATTTTTTGCAAAAAGTACATGTTAGATAAAGTAATTAAACTCTTGCTCCTCCGTAGTTACATAATGGTGTCTAGAGAAAGAAAATCCATAGAGTAACGGAAAGAAGTTAATAATTATATTGACAAAGCATACAAATTATTCTCAGGCTGTATAATAATTCGCTGTATAATGATATGTATACGTTCACATTTTTCTCAAACGCACACTCTCATCCCTCTTTTGCGCCGTCCCTGTCTCTCGTGGGTTTTAGGAAAGAAGTCGATTGATAGATCAGCAGTACAGCACAGACCGGGAGAAGCTGCAGAAGATCCGTCTTCTGATGGTGAGACTGGAGAATTAGCATTTATTCTGCGGACTGAAGGAGAGTTTCCTTTCATTTATTGGTGTTGTCCCCTGCAGGCCCGGAGAAACCGGGAGATCGCCATTCTGCAGCGGAAGATTGATGAGGTTCCCAGCAGAGCTGAGCTTACACAGTACCAGAAACGCTTCATTGAACTCTACAGCCAAGGTGTGTGCGTGCGTGCTCGTGTTAGTGTTCCTTGATGGTTATTTGCTACGGTCATTAGCTACACCATGAGAATCCCATGGTGTTATTGGCCCTCTTTGATGAACTACATTCAGATATTAAGGACGCTTTCTCTCCATACAGTTTCTGCGACACACAAAGAAACCAAACAGTTCTTCACTCTCTATAATACTCTGGATGATAAGAAGGTCTACCTGGAGAAGGAGGTACAATAGACTTGTTTTATGAGCTTTTGAAATTGTATTGCTTTAATAGCAATACCAAATCACAGTCCCAGGAAACTTAACCACCTCACATCAGTGTGATGAGCAAATTCAATCATTTTATCACATTTCCAATTGAGGTCATAAGTTCACGTATGACTTGCAGAATCTGCGAAATGAGGGATCATAAAAACCACTCTGAATCAGCTATTTCACATAACAGATGTTTACATATAGTCCACAAGACACAATAATAACTGAATTTACACACGCTTGATTATTAATATTGTGTGTTGTTACCTGGATGACTCATGACTGTTTATGTTTTGTGATAGTTGTGCATGAGTCCTTCGTTTGTCCTGAGCAGTTAAACTGCCCACTGTTCTTCCTCCAGGTCCTGCAACTTGACCCCTTTCCAACAGCGGCTATATGATGCTGAGATCCACCTTTTCACACTGAGGGACTCGTACAAATAATAATTTACACTGATCACCCTGTTAAAAAGTTTACACCCCCTGGAAAATTATGTGCAGGAAATGGAGGATTTTATTTGAAGAACAGTGGAAGCTTTAACTGCTCAGGACAAACAAAGGGACTCATGAGCAACTATCACAAAACGTAACAACAGACGTGAATCATCCAGGTAACAACACGCAGTATTAATAATCAAGCACGTGTAAACTTTCGAACTGGTTCGTGTAAATTCAGTTATTATTGTGCTGATGGGTTGCCAAAGTGGTCAAGTTTCCAGCACAAACACACAAAGCTGCATTACGTAAGATTAAATGTTCAAGCCCCTGCACTGCCAAGCTACCACCGTTGAGTAAAAACTAAAAAATAACAATGTATTATTTTTTGTTTTCTCCAAATTATTCTGATTTTTCAGATTCTGCATGGCGTGTGCATACATAACTTCAACTGTATGTCTTGTTTTTATCATTCAAACTTTGCTGGATGACCAAAATTGTGTGTTTTCTGGGACTTTTTTAGTGGAATTTCTTTGACCTTAGCTGTGCCTGACCCTGCATTTCTCTTCTCAGGTGAATTTGCTCAATTCCATCCATGATAACTTCCAACAGTGAGTGTCAATGGGATCATGTCCATGTTACTAATCATTATGGGGTAGGGCAGTAGTCTCAACTATATGATTGACAGATGCCATCATGCCAGCGCTTTATAAAATAGTTTATTATTACTCAAAAACAGTTGTTAGACATCAGTATATAACAAATTTATCAAATCAAAAGACTGATGGATTTTACTTGCTGCTGATTAATGTGAGAACAATGTGCATAGATGTTCATTTATAATACAATAAAAAGTTGTTAGTATCTCTGTGTCCCCCTGTAGATTTCTGATCAGAGCATCTATGTGTGTTTTCAGGGCCATGGCATCTTCAGGGACTAAAGAGCAGTTCCTCAGGCAGATGGAGCAGATAGTGGAAGGAATTAAACAGAGTCGAATAAAGGTTGATGAGAGTTTAATACTTCAGTAGATATGTATGTACAGTAGTACCTCGACCTACGAGATTAATTTGTTCCATAACCTAGCTCGTTCGTCGATCATCTCGTAAGTCGATCGAATTATTCCCATTTAAAATAAAGGGAAAAAATTTTATTGGTTCCAACCCTTTAAAATTCCCCCAAAACACTGTACTACATATAAAAAGGCATGTTTTTCCATACAAACCTATGTGTAATTAATGCAGTTTAAATACCTGTACTGTACTGTAATCATAAAAGAAGAAAATAGACATTGAACAGGTAATTCTGTGGGTACTTACGTATGGATACTGTATCAGCTACGGTAGCGAAGGCTGAGCAGGAGGAGGGAGGGAGGGAGGCATGGAGACTTTACAGTCACCGCTAGTGTTCGCACACAATGCAAGGGTCAGACGGTCCTTCATGGGCTTATGGCCGGGCTGCTTCTTCTCCTCAGCAGTGATGAAAGTTCTCCGGGGCATCTTTTTCCAGAACAATCCCGTTTCGTCACAGTTGAAGACTTGTTGCGGGACGTAGTTTTCCTCGGCAACAAGTTTGGCAAAACGTTTAACATATTCTTCGGCGCCCTTCACGTCAGCACTCGCAGCCTCACCGTGCCTAACAACTGAGTGAATGCCAGTTCTTCTCTTAAATTTCTCAAACCATCCATGACTTGCTTTGAACTCTGCTTCTTCTTTGGAAGTTGATGGTTTCTTCTGGTGTAAATCATCAAATATATGGCGTGCTTTCTCGCAAATCACATTCTGTTACCGTATCTCCTGCCAGCTCTTTGTCCTTTACCCACAGCAAAAGTAAATTTTCCATTTCCTCGTGCATCGTCGTTCTCCATTTCGTCAAAATTGTTGTTCCTTTAGCTAATTTAGCACTCGTCAGGGCCTCTTTCTGTTTCAGGATGGTGCAAATAGTCGACGTGTTGCGTTCAAATTTTTTGGCCAAATCCATCACCTTCATTCCGCCATCATGCAGTTCAATTATTTCTTTCTTCATTTCTATTGTCATCATTCTCCTCTTACTTTCACCACTCTTTCCACTTTCTTTCTTAGGTGCCATTGCGGTTTGATATACCTGTAGTCTATATATCGCCAACTAGCCACTTGTGGCGATAAATTCAAAATCTTCAATCTTCGAAATTTTCCCATCTCGTAGCTCGAACCTCAGCTCGTTGTTCGAGCAGAAATTTGCTCCGAGTTCCATCTCGTAGGTCGAAAATCTCGTAAATGGAGCTGCTCGTAGATCGAGGTACTACTGTATTAAAATCTGGTTAACTTGACTTATTGTTTAATAAAAACGGTTTCTTTACCCTTGTTTAGATGGAGAAGAAGAAACAAGAAAATAAGATGAGGAGAGACCAGCTGAATGATGAGTATCTGGAACTGCTGGACAAACAGAGACTCTACTTTAAGACGGTGAAAGACTTTAAAGAGGTAACAACACTTCACTGTTTGGCAGGGAAATTCACTCTACACCAGGGCCCTGATTAATCAACACTGCATAAAGTTAGAACCCTGTTCTTGTGCATAAAATTGAGAATTGTCATGTACACACAATTATAAATCATGAAATGTCCTTGGGCAGCTAATACGCACAAGTGTAAAGTAATGAAGCTTAATACAAATTGTGACCATCGTGTTATATTTAAATCGAGACATGCTCATAAAATCTACATCGTATATAAACACAGGTTTTGATGTTCAGGATGCACTGAATGTTCAGCAACTGAAATAAATTTGACCAAACAAAATAGACTAGCAACCAGAGTGAGACGCGCGGATATCATGACCTCGATGAGGGGGCACGTGCATGCACGAGCTATGTGCCCTTCGGATGTTTACTGTGGACCGTAAACATGCGTAGACGTCCATTTGTTTCTGTTCCGGCGTATTGTCATGTCGTGAGACATACGGAAGCAGGTAAAGACGTCTTTATTTAAGGGCAGGCAGACATCCAAAAAACATAGTCAACAGGCAAAAGTTTCAGGTGAGCGGCAAACAGGCATAAACGGGGCAAATCTGGAATCAGAGCCGCGGTCACAGAAAACCGGGTCAAAACAAGAAACATGAACTAGTACTATGGAGCAGAAAAACCAGCATGGACTAAACTAACTAAATCTATCAAGGAACATTAATATTAACAACGTATCTAACTATACTATATCTATTATAATACTCTGCGAGGTGTACAGGGACACGAGCGGTATATATCCCCAATATAATCAGCCGTATTGAACCCAATAGAACCATTTTTTGCACTCTGTAGCCTGCAACAAAAAAGTGCATTGACAAGAGTGTTACATTCGTTAAGCAATCAGTTATAGGACTAACATAGGCTATTCAATTGGGGCTCAAAGATGACCACATCAATATTTATATTGTGCCTTGTTGGTAGCCTATGTCTGCTGGAATGAAAAAAAAATGTTAGTGTTAAATATTTTGTAACTGATTTTTTTTTTTCCGTAAAAAGCACATTTTGACTAATGTATGCAATGGTGGAAAAAAACATGTTTGGCCTTTGGCTTTCGGCCAAGATTTTTCATTTCGGCGCATCCCCATTTGATGTCATGGAAAAACAGGCAAAGAAAATGTTTCTTGAAGCAGATAGTTTTGCAGAATGTACAAAACTGGAATTGAACAGTAACTGTGTTAAGATTTTTTTTTTTTTAATTAGCCAACCCACAATTATGACTCAATGTTGTACCTCAAAGGTTTCATTAAGCTCTTTACTTTGTCATTTTTCACTGCTAGGCATTAGTTCATTTTGATACACCTTGACTTGCAGTGAATAGTTTGTGCAAAATTTATGCAGAATTTTTTTCAGCACATTTATTAAAAAGGAACTCCATTATAATAAAATAGAGAATAATTAAACTTAAATGTTTTGCTTCTGTTCTGTAGGAGTGCCGTAAGAATGAGATGCTGCTGTCCAAGCTGAGAGCAAAGGGAGCATCCTGAATGTTTTACAAATTGATTTCTCATTATGTTCAACTGTAAGTTCACCGTTCCATATACAAACTAATATTCCAGTGGAAGGGAAAGTAACAGCATGCACTTGACTGGGCCCAAAACTAGATTTGTAGTATCCGATATGTAGCCCATTTGTGGAGTTTTGCCTTTTTTTTTTTTGGTGTTTAAATCAACAACTCCTGTGGACACTTTCTACCCCATTTTTTGTAATATGTTTACACGATTAAATAAACCATCATGCATTTATCAATTTTCTTACTGTCATTGAATTACTGACAAATTCATAGATTAAAAAATCTGCTACAGTTACTGAAGCATGACTTGTATTAAATGACTTTTATAACAAAGGATCTTGGGGCTTCTTGAGAATTTCTTTAATTAAGCCATCAGTTCAATAGTAAAAAGAGGACAGTCCGGACTGACAAAGTAGTCATACATATTAAAGGATGTTCATACAAATCTAGCATTTCAGATTCTCCACGCCGTTACGTGGAAATGAAATAGACCTAAATTCAGTTTTATAATAACTTCTCGGAATACACAGACAAGTATGTGCATAAATAACCAAAGCAATATCTGTTCCCATGGATCTTAAGGCATTAAGACCTTTTGGAAATTAAAAAGGCATTTAAGGGGGAATAAATGTCACTCAGCGGGAGAACTGTCTGCGGTCTCCCCTGCCCTTGTTAACATGTTTGAAGATCTTTGACTTATGCACATGCTTTGATTTTTGGTATCCAAAGCCTCCACCTCCTCCCCTCCTCTGCAGCTTTACACCTTTACTGCTGTGAACATCTGAGAGGGAACACGTTAAGGAATCACAGACCACTCGAACAACAAAAATACTTAAAGCGATAGAATAACTGATGACAGTTCAACCAAAAATGACCACTCGCCCTCGTGTCGTTCCAAACGCATAAGACTTTCGTTTCTCTTCAGAACACAATGAAAGACTTATGAAACCTGGGAGATTTCTGTCCCTTGATTTACAGTCCATGTAACTGAAAAGTAATCCATGTGACTCCAGTGGTTTAATCCTAATTTTATGAAACAATATGAATGCTTTGTGTCCAAAAAAACTAAAATTTAATCTTTATTCACAAAATGTGTCCTGGAGAGAACCATGACGCATGCGAGAACTTCACTGTTTACAACAGAGGAAGAGGGTAGCTTTACACAAAGTCATATAGAACAATGTTTAGTGCAAAGATGTGCATTTTTGGTCCGCTCTCAAACAAAACCACTGGAGTCATATGGATAACTTTTTCAATGCTTTCATGAGCTTGAAAGTTTTGGGTATTTGGACTGTAAATGGAGGGACAGAAATGTCCCAGGTTTCATTAAAAATGTCTTCATTTGTGCTCTGAAGATGAACGCAAGTCTCATGGCTTTGACCTACATGAGGGTTAGTAATTGATGAATTTTCATTTTAGGCTAAACTACTGCTTTCATTCTAAGAAGTATTAAAATATTCACTTGCAATTTAGAAACTGTACAAGTTGTTTCCAGAACACTCAAGTCGGTTGTGCAACTACTATAGGATTGTTACCTGCACATAACTTTGTAAAGTGCTCACAGTTAAGAACACACATGCACCACTGTAAAAAGATGACAGCCAAATGAAGAGGAACATAACTCTTTCTGCATTAACTTGTCCCACCATGGTTACTGAAACTATACGAGCTCACTAGTGGCCATAATCTTTCTCCCTGCATCTCGAAAACTATTAATAAAATGGACAGCATCTTTATGACTTTCATTTCACATTGGTGCAAGTCTAGAGTCATTCAAGTTCTGTGTTGTATGCAAAACATTGTATGCAGTATATGATGAAGAAACACATGAGAGCAAAATAGTGAAAGGATACTGAGATCAACATAAGGTGGTACTTTGAAGCCAAAGGACAGCGCCACCTGTGGGAGGTTTAGTGTCTGTACATCGTAGATCTGTTTGAGGGAATGGGAATCGTACGCCCTCACGTACGTCTTGTACGCCTCCTGAGCTGATTTATGCAGGTAGTAATTCTTCTCAATCAGCTTTTCCAACTGATACACACACAGGAACATTAGCAATCTGCTGTTAGTAATCTTGATACTAGATAGGATATGTTTAATAGATGCTTTAAATGGTTTATTTGGAGTGAAACTGGACAATCACCTGTGCTTGAATATCTGAGATCTTACTCCAAGAGAAATCAAACTCACTCAATGGGACCTTGAAGGAAAATAAATAAATAAAAAACCCATGCATCTGAAGTAGCTGCTGTCCTCACCATTCACAGATCTCGAAATAAATTACATCTAAAAGTGATAATGCTACCTTGGCCTGTTTAAGGAACCGCAGGAAGCCGAGCTCTTCGGGTCGGAGGATGAGGAGGGCGTGGCCTCTGCCATTAATACCTCGAGCAGTTCGACCCACACGGTGGATGTATTCCTGACCAAATGAATTAACAATGGCAAATTAGCTTATTATGCATGTACAGAATAGCCAAACAAAAACATAACTGATCACCTTTAGCGTTATACCTTAGGGTCATCTGGTGGGTCGTACTGGACGATCCAATCCACCTCAGGTATATCGAGTCCTCTGGCAGCAACATCAGTGCAGAGCAAGATGCCAGAGTCTGCATTACAGAACTGGAAAAATGTGGTGGTTCTCTTTGTTTGCTTCTGCTTGCCCTGTAAAACCACAAAAGAACATTTACATACTCATTTTGTTGAGACTTTTGTCCAAAACAACTGAGCAGTTGAAGTAAAGGGTCTCGCACAGCCTAGGAAGGTAAGATTGTTTCTTTTTTTTATATTTATATATATTCTGATATATAACATTACATACACACACACACACACAGAGTCAAGTCCATATGTATTTGGACAGTGACAATTTTTAGAATTTGTCCTCTATACACCACCCCCAATGGATCTGAAATGAAACAATCAAGATGTGATTCAAATGCCAACTTTAAGCTTTAATTTAAGGGGTTTAACACAAATACTCTGAGCGGCACAAGGTCCCTTTCAAAACCTTCACACTAACTGTTCCTCAGTGGTGGAATGAACTTCCAACCTCAATCCGGACTGCAGATTCACTCACCATCTTCAAGAAACAGCTAAAGACCCACCTCTTCCATCAACACCTAACCAACTCATTAAAAAAAAAAAAAAAAAAAAAAGCCACTTGCACC
>JAFFST010051855.1:23076-41078 GCA_022414735.1 Noturus placidus | reverse complement strand
ACTTGTATTGTTCCCTGCTTGATATCACTTTGCTTGTATCTCTCATTTGTAAGTCGCTTTGGATAAAAACATCTGCTAAATGAATAAATGTAAATGTAAAAATGCTGCATTAACCGTTTAGGAATTACAGCCATTTAATTCTCAGAGGCTCTAAAGTAATTTGACATTTGACTGATCACCAGTTTTGTGGCCAGGTGTGGCCTGCTTCCTCATTATTGCTTACATTTATTCATTTAGCAGACGCTTTTATCCATAGCGACTTACAAATGAGAAAATACAAGCAAAACATACATAAAAGATCTGGAGTTGATTCCAAGTGTTGCATTTGCATTTAATAGCTGTTCCTAGAAACGCTCACGATCCAAAGCATACCAGATCTTTTGTCAAACATGGTGGAGGAAGTGTTACGGCATGTGTGGCTACAACATAACAGGGTCACTGGTGTTTATTAAAGATGTGACTGTTGATAGAAGTAGCAGGAAGAATTCAGAAGTGTATTGAGCAATACATTCTTGCTCAGACTCAAATGCTGCAAAAGCGATAGGATGGTGCTCCATGGTACAGATGGATAATGACCTAAAACATACTGTGAAAGCAACCCAAGATTCCTTAAGGCAAAGCAATGGAACGTTTTCAAATGGTCAAGTCAGTCACCGGACCTCAATCCCAATTGAGAATGCTTTTCACTTATTGAAGACAAAACTGAAGGCAGAAAGACCCACATATAAGCACCCTCTGAGCATCTCAAGGGAGGACACTCAGCAATTGGTGATGTACAAGGGTTCCAGACTTCATGCAATCACTGACTACAAATGAGTTGCATGGAAATATAAAAAAAATTATCTCTGTATTTAAAATTGTTTGTCCAATTACTTTATGTAAAAAAAAAAAAAAAAGCAATTCTGTTTCCTTTAATTGCTCACCGATTGCAAACCAACCTTTACGTAGAGGTTTACAGGGTAATATCTGGTAATAAGTGCTTAAATCCATACTCTAGTTAAATAAATACTCTAGTTAGATAAATGTATTTATAAAATTGAATGTAACTAAAACACCACCCATGTTGGCTGAAAAGTCACCAAACTTATATTTATATAAATAATATTACTAATACACATTTATGCAGCGCTTTTCTCACAAGACAGGTGGTTTCACAATCTAAGATGTAAATTGTTCCCAACACCGCATGACCCAGCCATAAACTACAAGCTTGACACTAGTACTTCCTCATGCACACAATGCCACAAGTAAAATGAAAATATCTACAACAGAGAGGCCCTCGAGGCATGTACAACTCCAGCAGAGGCTGTAGAAAGAGGGCAGTGTTTAGAGCAATAACAGCTCAGTGGTTAAGGTTTTGAGCTACTGATCAGAGGGCTGCAGAGTCGTCACTGCTGGGTCCTTCAGCAAGGCCCTTAACCCTCAAGGTTGTATCCCGTCTCAACCGTAAGCCGCTTTTGAAAAAAATTGTAAAGAAATGCTTTATGTGCAGCTTTTTAGGTGTATCTGCAAAACAACTCACATGGATGGCCATAACAGGCAGGTCGATATAGTTGAGCAGTTCATAGTGATACTTCACAGACATGCAGGAGGAGAAGAACACCATCAGCTTCTTCTTGCGGTTCTTCTTCAGGAATGTAAAAAGCAGCAGGAAGCGCTTCTCTGATGGGCATACCACATAGCCCTGAGGCAAAATACACAGTTTACCACACAGTCCAAAAAACAAGCAATCCAAATACATGCCGATATAAACACACAAAAAAGGCAACATGCAGCCTTTTACCAAAACCTCCATGAAAACAGTAAGAAACTTAAACACACTTAAACATGTATTGACTGGTAACAGAAAGGCAGAAATATTTGGATTTATAAGCAGCCAGATGACTGTATAAAGTTCTTTCGTAGTCCAGTCCATAATATGTTACACCAGGGCTGTCGTTTTGCCCCAGTAACATTTTCCTGATAAATCATTGTATGATGAGGTAGAGCTTTCCTATTCATTGAATGTTATCCTTTTAATTATTTACATTTATTCATTTACCAGACGCTTTAATCCAAAGCGACTTACAAATGAGAGCACACACACACACCAATGGTAGCAGAGAAAGGTGCTAGCTTGCCATCGGGGGCAACTTAGGGTTCAGTGTCTTGCCCAAGGACACTTTGGCATGGGATCACCCGGGCCGGGATTCGAACCACCAACCCTACGATTAGTGGACAACCCGCTCTACCGACTGAGCCACAGCCGCCCAATTTCAAACATGAAGTCTGATTGCAACATCAGCTGAAGCGAAAATATCCTGCGCATCCTCTTCAATCATATACCCCACCCCCCTTCACTTTTCCCCATGAAGACAGTAGGCGTGTTAGATTTTGGCTAAGGCTGGACGTAACCGATCGGCAAGTTGCCGCGTGCGGTCGGGAGAGGAGCTGAAAACGAGGTTAGTTTTCATTTTAAATAATGCACTAATGTAAACGGGCCTAAAAGAACATGTGCTTATCTCTTTTAATGCCCCTGTACGCCCCTAGAGATTTTGAAGTACTTTTTGTTATGTCAGAAGACGTATTGTGCGTGTTCTCTCTCTCGCAGGTCGCTCCGCCCTAATTCGACGTGCTGACGTGGTGCACGGGGATTGGAGAGAAGATCGTGTGTCTTTTCAAAAGAAGAGGGAGAACGTTATGGCAGGAATGCGGATGTGTGGTGGTGTCTGATTGCTTGGTACGACTGAGTAGCAAATGTTTCCTTGGTGTTTGAGTGAAATCGCTGGCTTGTTGTATTCTGTACGAGTGAAAGAAGCGAGTGGTAGGTTATTGTGTTGTCCCATTCCCGTCTTATGTTGTGGCGGAGTGTACGCCCCATTTCTAAATATACCTCCTATTGTAAATATTTCTTTCCTAACAATCACGAAAGCTGCAGAGGTTGGGTGCCATTTATTTGGATCGATCTTTTGTTCGCTGTTTTTGACTCAGGTAGGGAGTCAGATTAGACTCTGTATTTTCTTTTGAAATACCTTTTTTGGTTAGGCTATTGAAATTGATACGGGGAAGGTAGTGACTGTTCTGTTTATTATCTTGGCCTTGCCCAGCTCTGAAGACATTTGCTTTCAGAGTGAGTGATTGTTGTGGATTGTTTTTCTTTCTTGCAATCATTAAATTTGCAAGATATCAAAGACGTGAAAGACACGTGTGTCTTTAAACACGTGTTTATACTTTTCATGTTACACCTCCACCCTAAACCAGGGTCTTAATATTTTGTACAGTAATGATCAAACTCCAAACGCCTGTGTTATACACTTATGCAATACAGCAATATTATTGTCCTTAAATGATATTGCATTGCCATGATATTTAGTGACATATACCACCAGTCCCACCAACCTGTATGGAGCTCTGCAACTTTACTTGTACTGGTGTACGCAATTATATCACTCAAAAATATGCCACAAGTGCAGCCTCAGTAAAAAGGCAGATAAGCTACATATGAATCTGGAATGATCTGAACACTAATCGTCTGTCTGTTCTGGATCGTTACATCACTTATCATGATAAGCTAGTTTACCTGCTCAAGTCCTTCTACAGTGGCTGTATCCTTGTTATCGTCCACTCCCACGTACAGAGGCTCTTTCTTCAGAGAGATTCGTGCCAGATCCTCCACCTTCCTCGTCTGTGTAGCTGAGAACAGCATGGTCTGTCTCTTCTCTAAGCAATGGAAGTTACAGAAGCAGAAATTAACTTGATAATGTCAAGTTCAATCAATGGTCAAGTCTAGTGACACCAATTAGAGGCTACCTTTTTTAAATTGAAATGCCAAATTCGATTATCTGAAGCAAGAGGCTCTTACTTGGCAGCAGTTTGATGATCTGTTTAAGTTCTTCCTCAAATCCAACCTCAAGAATCCTATCCGCTTCATCAATAATCAGACACTGCAGGTTTTTATACATGAAGCCGGGAGTGTTCTATAGTGAGCAACAGAGAGGAAGACACAAGCTTTGGAGTTTATACAAGACCAGAACATGTATTCTCTGGACCTCTGGGTTTATTATAAGGCAGTAGTTCTCAACTCAGGGGGTGTGGAGAGATCGGAAGGGGAGCACAAATAGTTTTAAAAAAACAAAAACAGACAGGGTATCATTTAGGTTCTCTGTGTATTTTATTGCTTTTCAAATAGAATGTGCATGAATTAAAAACCCCATGTTCCCTCTCCACTTTCTTTGTTCTGGGGAGAGGCGGAGCTTAACTTGCTTTTTATATGCAGACTAGTGTTGCCAACTTATCATTTCAGACCCCTTCAGTGACTTTTGGAAAAAAAAATAAAAAAAAATTTGTGCCTAGTGACAAATCTAGTGACTTTCCAAATGTCGCCAGTACTGTTCTGCAGGCACAAGGTCTTGCTTTCCCGCTGCACTCTTACCGCTATCTGTGGCTACTCTGTTCAGTGAATGGCGGAGAGTCGGTGATTTAACAATGTCATGGATAACAAGACTTGCCCTTCATCCCAAATTACATTATTCGCATATGAATGTTTTCAGAATGCAAGACGAATGGAATGCAACATGTTTTACTTGTAAAATAGTCCATGTTATAACAGCCTAGGTCTCTTGTTCAAAGTAGTTGTAGTGTTCAGAAACATTTCTGATTGTTCATGTTCCATACTTGTCTGTTATATAGTTTTATAAAAGGCATAAAAGTTATTTTAAAAATTCATAAACCTTATGAAAGGTAATTTTAAAAAATGTACAAAAAAATCTATCCATCTATGAAAAACTAATATAGATTAAAATATATATATATATATATATATATATATTATATATATATATATATATGAGACAGATTTTATAGAGAATAGATAATCATATACCTGGTCTCCTCAAGTATTGGGCGGGAGGGTGGGGGGCATGCCACATGATAGTGGAGGCTTTAGTTACAAAAGGTTGAGAACCTCTGCTATTAAAAGGTATTCATGTGAAGTGCATAATTTCTGATGACACCGATGTTATAAATACTGGTGCAACATCTAAAGTGGAAAATTCAGAAATATGTTAAGAACAATGTTAAAACACTGCTCTAACCTGTAGATGGTCGAGCAGTCTCCCAGGTGTGGCTACCAGAATGTTGACTCCATTAGCAAGCTTCTGGGCTTCAGCTGAGCGGTTACTGCCCCCCATAATGAGGCCATATGTGTGCACATGATGAGTGATCAACTCCTTCAGTACTCCGTATGTCTGCATGGCCAACTCACGTGTTGGGGACAAAATCACCACCCCAGTACCTGCCAGTGAGAGAGGGGGGGAGAGAGGGAAGGAGAGAGAGAGAGAGGGAACATTATAAGACACTCACTTGGGGCGAATTTCAGACCCAGAGACAGTTCGTACAAGATTTCAGGGAGGATTTTGTGATTGTTGCGGCCAAAAAATGTGTGATTTTGCTGTGGCTTTTTTTCTTCAAAATTTGTGACACGATTTGTAGAGTTTCATGTGCTTTTTTTGCAGAAAACTATTTAAATTGGCAAAATTGTAATGGCACGACTTTCACAGTGATGTTTTCTGGTAAATGAGACCTTTTAGTTGTACTCAAATGCCACTGTAACTGTTCTAGTGATGTCCCTTGTGATGTCAATCGCTACCTTGTTAAAGGAATATAGCTCCAACCATCTAATTAGCACCAGAATCACTAAGCACATACATATTTCAATATAAGCACAATGAGTTTTAGAGTGAACTTGTATTTGCAGTGTTAGTGTACACTCACCATTTCTGGGCATGAACTTGAGTTTATAGATTAGTTCAATGGCAGGAATGAGGAAGGCCAGAGTTTTTCCACTGCCAGTTTTAGCAGCTGCAAGAACGTCTCTGTAGAGAAACAAACTGTTTAATGAGATGCCTGTGCTTTCCCACATCACCTCATAAGATTGGGGGGGGGGGGTTACTTCTGTAATTACAGCATGGCTTGACAAATAGTTATCAGGAGGACCATGAGGAAAATTTGTCTCATCTTTTCGTAATGAAGATGTGATGCAGTGGTGTAAGCTCACCTTCCCTCCAGTAGGGGGCGTATGGTCTTGTGTTGAATCTCAGTCATGCTCTCGAAGCCCATTTCTTTAACACCCTTGAGTGTGTTCTCACTCACATGCTCTGATAGTGATGCGAACGACTGATCCTCAAATGCTCCTTTGGAAAACAAAAAAGCATAAACATACACACCAGACTGCAACACACTGACAGACAAACCAACATCTTCCACACTAACTAAACGTGCTTCTTCCTCACCTGTCAGCCCAGACGGAAGCTCTGGTCCATCACACTCCTCATCATCTCCTTTCTCACCAACTTCTTCATCCTCAAATACCTCTCTAGCACTCTCCTGTTCCTCTTCTCCCTCAGAGAGCCCAGCCCCATCACCCTCACTGTTCTCCTGTTTGGCCTTTTTCACAGCTAGAAAATAAATTATTCATCGCTTACCAATGAACATATTCCACTAATACCTGTACCGCTTTTTATTTTCAACATAGGAGTTCAAGGCACGTTATCTACTCAGTTTCCTGTTTGATTGTCCATCCATCCATCCATCTTCAACCGCTTACTCCTTTTCAGGGTCACGGGGAACCTGGAGCCTATCCCAGGGAGCATCGGGCACAAGGCGGGGTACACCCTGGACAGGGCGCCAGTCCATCGCAGGGCACAATCACATACACACTCACACACCCATTCATACACTACGGACACTTTGTTTTTTTTTTTTTTTTTTTTTTTTAACACATGAGAGTGTGCAGAGTTTTTCCGAAAAACAGGGCCAATAGCAGGTTTTTATTTTGCTTGTACTACTGTGATTATTTATTTATGGGGAGGGGGGGGGTTTACAGGGTGCTGCAATTTGAATTATGAGCACATTAAAGTGTTTTTTTTTACCTTGGATGCATATAAATCTATTATATGAGACATTTAAACCAGAATTAGGCACTTTTCAAAACCATACTAGGAGCACTTTAATGCACTCCTAGCCGTGTATCATCATTACAGGCTCTATTCTGTGATCTTAAGGAAAACTCACACATGTTGGTGGCCTCTCCTGCTTCATTTAGTTTCCGCTTCTTCTTCTTCTTCTTCTTGCTGCTGCTGTTGTGTGTGCCACTGGCCTCCTGGGTGGATTCTCTCTTCTGATTTCCATCTGCCATCTCCTGCTCTGTGTCTGCAGCTGGAGTCTCGTCAGTCGCCTCTGCATCCACATCCTCACTGATCACTTTCGACGCTATTAGAGAACCAGAACACACAGCAGTTCAACTGACAAAGCTCGATCACGTGACATTTCCCAGGCTTCTCGCTCTTCCGCTGCATTCAGGTGAAAAACCTCTCAGTATACAAATACCAATAGAGACGAACATGGTTAGAATAATTCCCACGTCTGTTCACACTACTAGCTTAACTAAGAACTAGCTAGATTCCACTTAAACGGTGGAGTCGCTTGGCTGAGCAAAGTTAGCAACGCACAACTATTAACTTGTCACGTTAAGCAAATGTGGGGTGAAAAACATTTTAAAACGCGCTAGCTCGATGACATATCGACACCAAGTCTGCAAAAATAACGAAACTCTTCGCCTATGTATGCAGGCTAACACGCTTTCTATGCTAGCATAACTAGCCGTCCATACAAACTCAACATAAACCTCGGGCTCAAATAAGTCAACGCAAACATTACCGTTTTCTTCTTCTTCCCTTTGCTTTTGTCTAAGCTTGCGTTCTTTATTCTTTTCGTTTCTTTTCTGGATTTTCTTCCGAAGAAGCTTCATCTGAAGATCGGCCATGTCTGCACAGACACACACGTGTGAGTGACTGGGGTCCTTCAGTAAACACTCCTACTGCTCTGTTTTTCCCCCACCCGTATTCCAATGACATATGTGACCTCGTAATGCCTGAGTGAAAAGAAAATCAGGACCCCCCTGCCTGAATGAAATGTGTGGAGCACCACGTCCACTTTTATTTTTTCTTCTTCTTTTCTTTCTTTCTTTTTTTTTTTTTTTTTACCCCTAAAGTTATTTCTTGTGTGATGTTTTATATCCATGTTTGTAAAATGCTTCTAAAGTAATATATAGTTATGTAGTTTAGTTCTTTTAACTATCCAGTAACTAGTAATCTTGCTGGGGGAAAACAATAGAAACATGACAGAAATTCTAGTGGTTTCCACAACAAATATTTACAAACCATCAGATAACCATTAAAACCATTACCACAGTACCATTATAGGTCCTTTAAGGTATACACTAGACATAACATGCCACCAATAGGTAAGAGATCCACAAAGCCCATTACAGTTTCCATTAATTCCACAATTCTATGATGGTTTCGATTGTTTTTGTTTGCTTGTTTGTTTGTTTTTGTTTTCAGCAGGGAGGAGACTGTTCAATGATGCTCCCTCTAGCGTTTAACAGTGAAGTATGTGCTGCAGATGGTTGCCAGGGTTGAATTTTTATTGGGTTAGTTTTGGAATAAGGTTGTAGACTAGACTGGGGGGACCGGTTTACAAATCATCTGTGCTGGCCAAACTCATGTTTCAAAGCAAATAAGCAGAATACGGTCAAATAAGTTTCTGCAAATACAGTGCTATTGCGAACAAAGGGATAAGTAAGTACAGACAATGTATCTATAATGTACAGCTATTTCTGTTTTAGTATATATTGTAACGAGTGCACAAGAGGAGAGGGGTTTATGGAATGGATAATATCCATACTGGGCAATGATAAAGGGCATTGCAGATACTGCTAATAAGAAATGTGAGTGCACCACGGTGAAATTGTTCCCCATGCAAAGAGTGAAAAAAAGAAGAAATAACAAACACGCCTGCAAAACGTTTGGGATGGGTTGTTATGTAAGTTTTTAAAATGTAATGTTGCTGAGACCTGGCCCACCTGTGTCTGTGGTGCAAATACAGTGCTGTCCGTTTAGATACATGCTTTGGTGTAGAGCAATATTACTGAAATGAATCAGACACATATAGTGTACTGTCTGTCTGTCTGTCTGTCTGTCTGTTTCAGAATTACCTTGAGTTTTTGTGTGTTTCATTTCCAAATAAAACCTTTCTCGGGTTTGAGACAGGTGCCTTATAAATAACATTATTGTTATAATAATAATAATAATAATAATAATAATAATAATAATAATAATAATAATAATTGTTGTTGTTGTTGTTGTTGTTATTGTTACAAACCCACTTATGGCTCATGGCACTTATGTCTGCCTCATGCTTAGATTAGCTTCCATTCCTAAGTGATTAATTTAGTGAGTTTTTCGAAAATGACTTTGTTGTTGTTGTTGTTGTTTGTTTTCTTTTGGGGTTTTGTCAGGAATAACAACCACATGGTGGCAACATTTCACAATTCATCCATGTTGTGGTCTGGGAAAACACTTTAAGTAGTAAAATTAGGATTTTCTACTATATATAGTTCTGAAATCTACAGGTTTACCTGAATTTGATGTACGTTTCTCTTTTTCATATATATATATATACATCACAGTAAAAAAAAAAATCTAGCACTGCCAAATTGAAAGCCAAAAGGGAGAAAATCACATTTTATCTACATGTGATCAAAAGCAAACAAAAAAATGTATCATTGATCTGTTTTTATTATGATTTCACAGGTTAAAAATGCAAGACATGTAGTCATATGTAATATATGAAGATTTTTTTATGTTCCAATAAGTGAATTGCATGGATCATATTCCCCACTCTCTCTCTCTCTCTCTCTCTCTCTCTCTCTCTCTCACACACACACACACACACACACACTCACTCAAGAGCCCTCTCACATGAAGGAGGACCCCTCCAAGGACAGAGATATTTGTTTTAGTAAAAGGAGGAGGTGGACTGGAAAATGTGTTACCTAAGCAAATGGGAAAAACAGCTATCTAAAAGTGGTGGCTTTCAGGCTGCTTATTCAGGCAGGTACAAGCACTGTGCTGTGATATGGACCCCATTAAAGTTATTTATACTTTGAGCTCTGCCTTTAATCCTGTGCTCTGAGAGCCTCTGAAGGTCCATAGGTTTTATGCTCCGCCATATGCTTAGACAGCTTTGAGAAAGCTTTGAGTTTTGTCCTTGCAGGAGAAGGTGTAGTATAGGTCTAATTCATAATAATTTCAGTCATGTTTAATGATTAATTCATTTTACCAATCAGAGAAATCAATGCACAGCTTTGACTTTATGTTTTTCAAGTCAAAAAGTGGTTAATTTGGTCATCAAATCAAACAAGAAAAGGCACTACAAGATGACAATATTTTCTTATAATAGCATGTCCCAAAGTGTTTTATTCCTTTTCTAAAGCACTAATACCATAGTGCTTTGATTAGAATTTTTATGTATTTATGAATTACATGCAAGTTGTAGTTACATCTATTTATGGAACACTTGCGAGACAAGTTAGTTACACATATCACTTACATTATGGAAGGTATAAGCTATATCTCTTGAAGTTAATAAGACTATATATATATATATATAGGGAAGATGTGAAATGTTTCTCCCAGGGCAGCTGTGTTCAGTTAGATTCATTGTGTGAGTGAGCCCTTCTTTGCATGGGTGGAGCTGTCGTTGGTTCAGTTCTGTTTCCTTGTGGAAAGGTAGGGAGGGTTGTGGCTGTTCTGTAGTAAATCTATTTAGTTTTTTAATTTATTTTGGCCATCCATGTTATTTCAAGTAATATATTAATGTTAAATGTGTCAACAAACATATATGTGCAGTTATTTTTGATGGATGGTTTATTATTTCATGTATTGTAGATTCCATTTGGTGGGATATATTTTTCTGTATGTTTCTGTATGTTTCTGTATTTTTCTGTATGGAGCACTCCGACGAAGAGGGTTACATATATATATATATATACAGTATATATGGTGCATCCGGAAAGTATTGACAGCACAGCTGTGTGAACACAGTTTGCCGTACCATACACAAATGCTGGTTAAAGCTCTATCATGCAAAGTAGAAGCCATATGTGAACATGATCGCAGAAAACAGATTGCAGATGAACAGAAACGCAGCAGTCCTTTCTGGGCCAAAGCTAATTTAAAATGGACTGAGGCAAAGTGAAAAACTGTTCTGTGTTCAGATGAATCCATCCATTCATGTTCTATACCACTTATCCTGCTGGGTTGCAGGGAACCTGGAGCCTATACCAAGGAACATGGGGTACAAGGTGGGGTACACCCTGGATGGGGTGCCAATCCATCACAGGGCACAATCACATACACATTCACATACACTACGGACACTTTGGACATGCCAATCAGCCTACTATGGATGTTTTTGGATTGGAACATACTAACCACTAAGCCACCATGTGCCCAGTCAGACGAATCAAAATTTGAAATTCTTTTATAAACCATGTATGCCACGTCCTCTGAACTACAGAGTACTAAAGAGGAGAGGGACTATCCGGCTTTTTATCAGTGCTCAGTTCAAAAGCCTGTATCTCTGATGATATGGGGGTGCATTAGTGCCTATGGAATGAGCAGCATGCACATCTGGAAAGGCACCATGAATGCTGAAAGGTTTTAGACAGATTTTAGAGCAATATACATATACTTCCATCCCGATTCCATCCCATCTTTACTTTTGAGAGATTCTGCTTCTCTAATATACTCCTTTTATACCCAATCATGTTACTGACCTGTTGGCAACTAACCTAATCACTTGCAAAATGTTCCTTCAGCTGTTTCTTTTTAGTAACGCTTACTTTTCCAGCCTTTTGTTGTCCCCATCCAAACTTTTTTAAGACTGATGTTTTGCCATCAAATTAAAAAACACCTTATTTTTTCCCCCAGTTTAAACATTTGATATGTTTTCTATGTTCTATTGTGAATAGTATATGGGTTTATGAGATTTGCAAATGATTGCATTCTTTTTTTATTGGGGAATTGGGGTTGTAATATACAGTTTGCAGAGCTGCTTTTATAGAAAATTAATCAACACCTTTTGACCAATTAGATTAGAAAATTAAAGAGTGGTGTATTTAAAAACAGATTATCTACATCACCAATATAGTGTAGAAAACATAAGGCTTGGTAAACTAACAACAATGTATTTGGGGTGGAACCAAACTGTGTTAAGCTAATTCAGATTTAAATGTGAATGTAAATGGTTTTAAAATAGCATATATAAGAATATATTAAAAGTATATATTCATGTAGAATTTATTGTCAACTTTAAAATGTGAAACATTTGTGAATTATGTTCTCCTTCCTTTTTTGGGGGAGTGTATATTGTCTACTATAGTTGTTTCATCCTTGACAACATCCTTGAGAACATCCTTGAGACATACCACCAATACAGTGCAGATATTTTCCTCCAGCAAGATATGCACTTAAAAGCATTGTGGTAGTTTTCAGCATTGTTTTGGCTGCCGGAGTACATAGTGAGTGCATTTTCAATTAAAAATGACCCTTTAAGACAGTTATGTTTATATAAAATTCTTCTGATATCATATGTGAGATTAAGTAAATTCAACATAATCAAGCCCCAAGTTTAGAGCCAACTGTTGAACAAGCCACAGCAAGACCATTTCTTTTTATATAAAGAGGTTATTGAAGGGTCATCTTTCAGGATGATCACTGAAAACATGGCTAAAATATGCTGGAATCTGTCATGTGGGACCAATAGTATTGATATCTTTTCTGAACCTCTTGCTGATGTTAATTTAAGAGATGCTATTGAAACACATGCTATTGAGATATAGAGATATAGAGATGCTATTGAAACACAATACAGTTTCCTTACTCATGTATCTTTGAATTGCCGGAAGAGTTCGACCAAGATAGCAAAGGTCGTTTACCTCTTTGCATAAAATTAATACCAAAGTTTTCCTTGTGGTGAACTCTCAGAAAATACCAACCATGATGTGACGATCTCTTGAAGTAGAAATTGATATTCTGTAGCTGGAAAGAGAACTGATCACGAAAAATCAATCACAAAAAAACCTCTATATCACCTGATGAAAATCATGAAATGCATTGGGCATTATAAAAAAAAACACATAGGTGCAAATTAAAACCTTGAAAAGAACGGCTCAAGCAGGAAAGACATTAAAATGACAAATTTCGGAAACCTGATTAAACAAACCAAGCACTGCATATATAACACAAATAAAGAATGCTTTCAGAAATGCTTTGTCAACCTTTGACAACATGTGGCTCAGCCGGTAGAGCGGGTTGTCCACTAATCTACTAATCGTAGGGTTGGCGGTTCGAATCCCGGCCCGGGTGACGCCACATGCCGAAGTGTCCTTGGGCAAGACACTGAACCATTGATGGCAAGTTAGCACCTTGCATGGCACCTCTGCTACCATTTCTGTGTGAGTGAAGGAGACACAGTGTAAAGCGCTTTGGATAAAAGCGCTATATAAGTGCGCCATTTACCATTTACAGAGAGGTCACAAGAAAATTGTCAGAGTTTCAACACAAATGCACCCAGTGTGAAAAACTGGGACAGCATAGACCAAGAGCTTGCTGTCTGCTCTCATGACATAAAGAATTATACAACAGAAATGGGACAGCCTTATTTGTTCTTTCAAAATGGACAAACATCTGAAAAAAGTAATACTTTTCTTAGTTTAGCTGCTAAGCTGCTCTTTCCTGGGTTTGCCATTCAATTATATCATTGCAACATTTAATATATCCCAGGCTGAGTGATGTTTTCAAAGTTCATAAGATGGACGTATGTGAAGTCTATACTTCTATACTTTTTTTTAATCTAATGATTAAAAAAAAACAGTCTTATGTCAAATGGGCCATACAAATAACAGTGTACTGTCTAAAAACACATCAATGTTTATCTGAAAAGTACATTCAACTACAAAAAAGGTGGATTCAACTACAAAATAGATGAGCAGATGGCAATTCTGCAACTTCAAATTATGGTTTTACCACACAGTGCTTTGCATAAGTATTCACCCCCTTGTAACATGTTTATAGTGTTACAATCCTGAATTGAAATTAAGTAAATTGGATAATAAGACAAATGGTTAGCTTGTTAATGAAGAATGACATTTAGTCCCCTCTGAAACTATTGGAAAGGCAACAAATTCAACTGTTTTTGCTGTGGACTGGATAAATATGGGTTTTAGCTCAAAAGATGAATATGTGAAGAGTTTAGAATTTCAGCTGTTATTTTGTGGCATTTCTACGTAAATGTGTTAAATGACACATTTTGTATCAGACCACCCAATTTGTAGGCTAGCAAAAATATTGGAACATATGATGGATAGGTGTTTCTTGTTACCTAGGTGCATCCTGTTAGATCGATTGTTTTATTCTTCAGTTTCAGCTGTGAAAGCTGTATCTGTTGTTACAAAGGATAAGCCATCATGAAGATCAGAGAAAAAAAGCAAGCGTTTTCAAGCTGAGAAAAGAGGGAAGATCAATCAGAGGCATGGCACAAGCATTGGGAATACCCGGTACAACAATTTGGAATGGAAAGAAAGAGAGCACTGGTTGAATGGATGGGCCAAGGAAATTAACAACAGCTGATGACAGAAACATTGTGAGAGCTGTGAAGATAAACCCAAAAACAACAGTCAGTAACATTACCAACATCCTTTAAAGGGCAGGGGTGAAGGAATCACAATGCACTGTTCAAAAAAGACTTTGAGAGCAGAAATATAGAGGCCATACAAGATGCAAAACACTCATCAGTATTAAGAATCAGAAAGCCAGTTTGGAATTCACATTTGAAATACAGAGATAACCTAGATAAAATCTGTAACCAAGATTAACCTCTACTAAAGTGATGGAAAGGCCAAAGTGTGTTGAAAGAAAGGATCTGATCATGATCCAAAAACATATAAGCTCATCTGTGAAACATGGTGGAGGTAATGTTATGGCTTGGGCTTGCATGGCTGCTTCTGGACCAGGCTCACTAATCTTTATTGATTATGTAACTCATGATGGTAGCAGCAGAATGAATTCAGAAGTTTCAGGAGCATTTTGTCTGCCAATTTACAGACAAATAAATCCAAACTAATCAGGAGGAACTTCATCATGCAGCAACACAATGACCACAAACACACTGCCAAATCAGCAAAGGACTTTATCAGGGGGTAAGTGGAAGGTTCTAGACTGGCCATGTCAGTCACCAGACCTTAACCTAATTGAGCATGTAATTTACCTCCTATAGAGGAGACTGAAGTGAGAGACACCTAAAACAAACAATAACTGAAAGAGGCTGCGGTAAAAGCCTGGAAAAGCATTACAAAAGAAGAATATAATTGAGTCGCAGGCTTGATGTAGTTACTACGAGCAGGGAATACGCAAACCAAGTATCAAGTCATTTACTTCAAGACCTATCTCTTCCTATGATTAAAGAAACAGTCTTTGGTGTATGGCACAACAAATGAATTGGCCATGCTATTCCAATAGTTTCAGAGGGGACTGTATCAATAGTACATTTTGTAATTAGCCTAGTTTATGGCCCTGAGTTTATTACTCTATTTTGCTCCTTCATGGAATAGCAGAGTCTAGTTGTTTTTTTTTCCAGTATTTCAATTCAATTACAGTCCACAAGACTGTAAGTCTTACATTCTTTCATTCTAAATGTATTTGGTGGATCAAATTAAAACCTTTTTATTCAGCTAGTGGACCTTGTATTTGATACCCATGCTTTTACCATTCCTCCAGAAGGACAAACCAAATAATTCTATTTGTGCTAGCTGAACCTTTTTCTCTAAAACTAGCTGGAACTTTTTCTCTAAAAGTATCAACAGTATAGCAATGCAGAACTCCACAAAGATTGAGGATGTATAGCATGTAGCAGCTCGAGTTATTTATTTATTCATTTATTGATAAAGGTAGCACACTTGGGCAATTTTTTGCCTGGGGCCCCACAGATTTTTTTTATGCAGTACACTCGCATAATTGAATGCTTCTGCAAAGATGCATTTGTAAAAAATTAGAAGATATACATCTTAATTGAAAGATCAGGAAAGCGTGGTGAAAATGCACTTCTTTTGTCATCCTTTGCCCAGAAATGCACATGGTTGAGTCATTTCATTTCAATATGCATGAACACTTTGGAGGGGGCCCTTTATCAGCACACACCCTATTGCAGTCTATACATCAAAGGCTCTGCGTATATTTGGATGGCTCGAAAAGATTTGCAACTACACCACAATTATTTCCCAGTCATAAATATTGTAGATGGCTCAGCATGGGAGAAAAGTAAATAGACTGAGCACAATCATGTGGTCTGAGACCGAAACAAGCTGCACATTAATCACATTCATGAAGATTGGTATTTTATATTTTTGTCTCTGCAGAGGCATAATGCATTGTAAGAAACATGAGACAAGTCTGTAAAATAAATGGGAATGTGGCACAGGAGACACAAATAAAGGGACCCAGGTCAGTTTCAGTGTTAATGTGTCTGTATGTGCTGATGTGGGGAGGGGTTTAGCCCTAGAACCACACATCTCAGCTTTTTAGACTGGCTGCTGGCAGAAACAACATGCAGAAAATTTGATGCACTCTCATAAAACTGTTGATCAATTTAATGTAGGCCGAAGGGCTGCAATCACTCCTGGTTCCACACTCGCTGTGTAAAATCCTAACTGTACATATAAGTTAAATGACAAAATATCTCTCTCTCTCTCTCTCTCTCTCTCCCTCTCTCAATCACTATTACTTTCTTTAAAGACCTCATACCAGCACAGATATGAATTTCTGTTTGCCTCAGTGCTTGTACACTGTAAAACATTGCTGTAAATATACAGGCAATGTCATACAGTACAATACTGTTATATCAATAAATAGTTTAATTATGTAAATGTACAGCTAATGATCCATAAATTAAGCACTTACAGTAAATTTACAGTATTTAAAAATAACCCTGTTTGTTCATGAAAATATGGTCTGGCACTGTAAAAAGAAGCACATAGGGGAGTGGTAGTCTTCAATGCAAATCCTCATTTCTCTACAGAAAGTGAAATTTCTTCACTTCAACTCTCCTCTTACAGTCGGCATATACTTTGAGTGCTAAAAATGGACACTCTTCAAGCTCAGATAATTTCTTTGATGTTATTTTATTATGTTGCACTCAACTTGTAAAACCGTTTTTGTTGACTGTCCAATTTGATGCAAATCGCATGTTGCAGACACAGTTTTCAACAATTGAGGCATTTCACTAATCAGTGTTCTTCAAACTCCGATTATAAAGATGAATTCTTCACTTGGTTAAAAAAGTAATATTTTTAAATTAGTTCGGTTTTATTTTATAGGAAATCTAAACTTTACATGTATTTCTGAATCAGCACATCATGAAACTCATGGTAATATTAATGTCATGTATTCTTGCAAACATTGTGCACACACATGCAGTACCACCCGTGCATTTGGCACGTGCGGATTCATATGCATGTTTTTCTGGACTGACTGATTGTATTTATGCTGATATTCAGTTAACACACCTGCTCCTCATTTACACCTGAGACCTTGTAACACTAACAAGTCACATGACACTGGGGAGGGAAAATGGCTATTTGGGCCCAATTTGGACATTTTCACTTAGGGGTGTACTCACTTTTGTTGCCAGCGGTTTAATAATAATAATAATAATAATTTATCAATTTGTATAGCGCTTTTTTACAATGGTACATTGTCTCAAAGCAGCTTTACAGAAATATCCTTTTTACATTTTTACATTTACAAGCGACTTACTAATGAGAACACACTCACACACCAATGGTAGCAGAGCTGCCATGCAAGGTGCTAGCTTGCCATTGGGGGCAACTTAGGGTTCAGTGTCTTGCCCAAGGACACTTCGGCATGGGATCACCCGGGCCGGGATTCAAACCGCCAACCCCACAGTTAGTGGATTAGTGGACAACCCGCTCTACCGACTGAGCCACAGCCGCCCTAAATTTAATAATTATCGATTTGTATAGCGCTTTTTTACAATGGTACATTGTCTCAAAGCAGCTTTACAGAAATATAATTTTTACATTTACAAGCGACTTACTAATGAGA